>VUQH01014942.1:53006-64014 GCA_015106775.1 Etroplus canarensis
CAATTTACATTGTAGATTCTCACTGAAGTCATCAAAACTATGAATGAACACATATGGAATTATGTAGTGAAGAAAAACGTGTGAAATAACTCAAAACATGTTTTATATTTTAGATTTTTCAAAATAGCCACCACGGATGGTCTCTACATGCATGATTCCCACCATGTATATCAGGTATTAGCAAGCAAAATTAATCTTTTAAATATTCTCTCGAAGTTAACATTTATTAGAAGGCTAGTTTATAATTTTTGTATTCCTTTTTCAGTGTGTACGAAGTTAAATTAAGTGTCTTTCATCAAGATAAAAATAAGAACTGAAAACTTTTTCTCTGAAGTTTTGTACAAATGCTATCTGTTTATCTTTGGGTACATGACATTGGAGTTATATGACTCTGATGAATGTAATGGGAAAGCGCATTCTCTTCAGAGTTTGAATTAGTATTGCCAAGAAAGAGTTCTGAAAAATCAGTTTTAATCTATCCTACTGACTAATCATTGCAGCACTGACCCATAAAACACCTTGTTACAAATCACATTCTTATATATATATTCAGTGCCATGGAAAAGCCTTGAGCCACCCCTCATATAATGTGAAAACATAAATGGAAATACTGTGCAAAAAGCAAAAAAAGAATTTGTGCAATTTTTGCAAGCTTGAAAGTCTCTATTTGGCATGACCATTCTATTCTTTAACATAACCTGAACTCTTTTAGGCAGGCTTTTTTTGTGATTTCTTTAAGTAGTCTTCAGGCATCGTTCTCTGGGCTTCCTGAAGCACATTCCAAAGCTCTTCTTTGGATGTTGACTGCCTTTTGTTCTGTTCTCTATCAAGATGGGGTCTGGGGAGGCCAGTCCATGACCAGTAGTGCTCTATTGTGCGTTTTTCTATCCAGGTAGGCTTTTACTGCAATGGCAGTGTGTTTGGGATCATTGTCATTCTGAAAATTGAAGCTGTTGCCAATCAGATGCTTTCCAGATGGTATTGCATAATGTATCAAAATCTGACTGTAATTTTCTGTGTTCATAATTCCATCAAATTTTCAATTCAATTTTATTTATAAAGCGCCAATTCACAACAAAAGTCGCCTCGCCTCAAATTTTAAAAAGTTCCCCAACGCCACTGGTTGAAATGCAGCCCAACCATGACAGAGCCTCCACTGTGTTTTGCAGATGACTGTAGATACTCACCCTTGTACCTCTCTCCTGACCTTCTCTGCACATACTGACCAAGATTTGAACCAAAAATTTCAAATTTGGATTCACAGCAGACACAGTGCTGTTTTTTCCCTTGTCTTAGGTGCCTTTTTTATGCTTCAATAATTCATAGGTCAGTGTTAAGTGACATTCTCTCAAAATGGTTAGGTATAAAGACTGGATTGAAAATGAGTGAAAAAAAGAGCGAATGTCCTTCAGAACTCCTGTAGAACTATTGCTCAAGACCACTTTAAAAATTTACAATAAAGTCTGGCTCCTTGGAAGCAAAATATAAAGATATGAAGGGTGTCAAGACTTTTGAACGGGACTCTATTTTTATTTCTTTTTGTATTTGAAAATGTTAGAGACTAATAGTGTAGCAGTAGCTCAAGCTTCACAGAATTTTAAACCAGTAATACCATCACAGGTTTTATTTGTCATCTCTTTTCACCTCCCATCATATAAAACCACTAGCTCCTCAGCAGCTGTCATGGTGACACGATCAGCACCGGGGCATGAGGGACATTTCTCGCTTTTAATCCCCATTTCCTTCACGTAAATCTCCACCATTCTGTCTCAGCTGGTAGAATTTATTCACTCTGAAGAAGTCATATGTTCTGACAGGTCAAGCTTTCACAGCGGTTTGCGACTCAAACTTTACATAAGCTGCTTGAATAAGCTACTGAGCACTTTGTATATATGCACATACTGGCGAATACTTACTCATTTGTGCTCTGCTGCACATGCTCATCTGAAAAATAACCATTACTCACCCACACATAAGTAAATGCAAATGACAACTTAACTGTTATCTATGCACTAGCATGCTGGCTAAATTTATTCTCATTCACGAACATCTACCCATGATTATGTCAACGCACGTTCACACACTAACCTCCACGCAAGACTTTAACATGGACAGGTTCTGAGAAGGGTCCGTCCCCAACAGAGGTAAAGGCAAGAACCTGGATGGTGTAGGTCTCTGAGGTTATGAGGTCCTGAATGGTAGTGATTACACTGTCCTGTACATTGTGAATCCGCCACTCATTCATAGGCCGGGACGGGTCCATGGTGTAATATACACGATAGCCTTTCACCTACAAAGAATCAGAGAGTAAAAGGAAGGCCACCTGATGAATAGTGCAGCTGAGTCTGTTTAGATTGGGACTAGATTTTAAGGTCATCAGGGACCGAAGCTGTATTACGTGACTTTCAACTAATCCCACTGTCCCACAACCACTTTAATCCATAATACCATCTTTTAACACAGCTAGCATTTATGAGAGTCAAGGTCACCATGTCTGAATTGTCATTTTACTTCAGTCCAGATGGTCCAGAAGGTTAGTGCTTCCTGGAGGTCATTGTAATAAGGTGCTGTTTAACATTTGGTCATGACAAAGTTGACAATACAGTTTCAATAAAAAAAAAAAACTGTGGATATCATCAGATTATAGCATTTAAGATGTAATCACTATACTTCCCTCTGTGGGATTTGGTTATGGGTAGATCAGAGTATAGCTCTCCAGTTATTACTCTTTAATATCTATAATCCCCATATGCACTCAATTCAGTCTTGTACTTTTATGTCCCTACTGTACAGTTTGGCAGACTTGAAAAAGGAAATAGACCTCAAGAGGGAGTGCTCTCAACTTGGAAAGGATTGTCCAATTACTCTTTCTTTCTTTGGAGAGGGGAACATAGTGAGGGAGTTACAGAACAGACATCTTTGGCAAGACACTACAAATGGTATGAACCTGAAACTGGAATATATCTCCCAGGGGTAAATTTTATTATGTCTTTATCACTGTAAACTCATGTGGGTCTTTTAACAGTTTGGCAATGTTGTCAGTTTGTACTCAGCATGGTGAATTTGGTGATTACCAGACCCTTGTCTTTTACCTTTACAACACAAGTGTTTGATCTATCTATCTATCTATCTATCTATCTATCTATCTATCTATCTATCTATCTATCTATCTATCTTGATTTTATATACACAAATCTCTTTCTTTTTTTGTAACTGCTATTTTCAGATAGTGGGACTCTGAAGCAGTTCTTGTTACCAACTCTGTTACTGTACACAAAAAGAGGCACTTTTGTTGGCAGGTATCTGGGGTTTTGATGCAGAGATTTACTACTCTATTGAGAACACTTTTCTGTTAGACAACCGGAGAAACATACCAATGGATAAAAGAAAATGAAAAACGTGTGTTGTCATCTGCTGATAACAGATCAACCAAAGCTGTTTGCTCCTCATCTCACCTGTCCATTGGGTTCTTCCGGTTCCTCCCAGCGGACCATCACAGTGTTCTCAGAGATAATGTGAGCTTGGACATTTCGTGGAGGGCTGGCAGGGGCCTGCTCTCCTGTACGAGCCTCCACTCGAGTAGACGGGGGACCCTGGCCGATGCTATTAAAGGCTGAAACTCGGATTTCATACTCGGTGTTTGGGTACAGGCCCCCGATGCTGTAGCGGGTGGTGGTGATGCTGTCCACCGTCTCATACTTGCTGTCCGGCCCTTTGGCTCGGTATTGAATGATGTAGTAGGAGACAGGGTCAGGGTTGCCAGAGTCCCATGTGATGGTTACACTGGTGGCTGTAGTCTCCGTGACGATGGGTGTGCCGGGAGGCTTTGGTAAAGCTGGAGATTAGAGTGGCAGTAAATGAAAAGATTAATGCTATTTTTATAATATAAGATATTGGTTTAAGTCCTTAAATTACATTTTATAATTATTTTAAATCCAAACTACTGCATCCTTTTGCATTTTACATAGCGTTTTATTTAAGATATTTTACAGTGAAATCCATTTTCACCCAATAAACCAATTAATCACTTAGTCACTCACCAGTATCCCAATGGTGTACTGCTCATTCTGAATAAGTTTTCGTTTACATTTTTGGTAGTGTTCTGGTTATTTGTTAAACTGCATTGTTTTACTGCTAACTGTAGTGTGTAATGACTATAAAGTTTAATTTAAAATACTCTGCTTAATAAGTTAAGAATACTATGCTGCACAATAACTGAGAGTTTCCTGAACCCTACACATTTGCAAAGACATGGAAACCTTTTCAGACACAGTGTTGCACTTTTCCACCTTGAAAAATAATCACATGAAAAATGAAAAATAATAAGAAGGGTCTAAAGGTTGTTGGGGCCCTTACTCTTCACTAAGACCTGAGCAGTGGCCTCAATGATACCCAGGCTACTCATGGCCACACAGGTGTAGTTTGCAGACTCCCGAACACCATTGAGTTCCAGCACGTTCCGTCCAATTGGCATTTCATCCTCAGGGGTCAGGTCCTCATTGCCCAGCATCCACTTGACGTAAGGCATGGGTGAACCCACAGCCACACAGGTGATGTTGACGCTTCCTCCTGGCATAATCTCATGGTTGGAAGGGAGGATGGAGAAACGAGGGGGCACACGGCGCACTGGGAAAGGAGGAGAGTCGGGGGAGAAAGGAAATGGGAGGGGGGTGGGGTTAAGGGGTAAGGGAGGGAAGGAGAAAAGTGGGGAAGGGAGTGAGAAGAAGAAAGGTGGAGAGAAAGAAGGAGGAGGGGGGAAGGGAGTAAGGGGGAGAGAATGAGAAAGAAAGAGCAAGGCAGAGAGCAAGATAGAGATTGAGAAAGAAGGCGAGGGCAAGAAAGATAAAAAGCAAGAAAGAAAAAGAGAGAAAGAGAGGAGAGGTAACAGGAAGGGGGAGAATGAACTTCAGGGTTTTTACAGAAAATTACATAGGGATATTTCAAGTTTAGTCCCAATTACTTTATGGTACTGATGAATCCAACAAAAAGACACAAATCTTGTGTTGAGCTCAACCATTCAGAGTGAGCTGCCTTCTCAAAATAAAAATGTGACAAACTCTTGAGTAATATTTCATCCAGGACATGACACCTATAGTCAGTTTCTCTTTTTTATAACAACAGGTTTTTCTTATGGGTGATTCATTTAAGCTTTAAAATAAGGCTGTGAGAATAAGTTGTACTGTTTATAATATAATATCTCCTTGCCAGCAATGACTAAGCATGCTAAACTTTACCAGAGACTTATGAGAAAAACTTTTCTTCATTGAGATTGCTGTGCCTTGAGGTGCTTGTGCAGTAGATGGGCTTCTTTTAGAGAGAGTATATGCATCATGGGGGCCAATCAATAGGCCCAGCCTGCTACTTGTGTCCCCATGAGAAGAACAAGCAAAGTGGCAAGTTATATCCAATACTGCATCTGTCAGAACTTGGTTGACTACACATTAGTGAGAGATGCATCGAGAGACTGAACTCATAGGTCACTTGCATGCCTGGGCGACTCAAGAGGGATAAAATGGTGGAGAAACACAAAGAAGAGAACGAAGAACTGAAGACTGAGAAGGGGACAGAGAGAAGCAAGACAAGAGCAGAGACACTGGACAGACAGGCCGAAGAATAGAAGAGTTAAAGAAAGAAAGACATAGAAAGAGAGAGAGAAAGAGAGATAGAGAGAAAGAAAGAGAGAGAGAGAGAGAGAGAGAGAGAGAGAGAGAGAGAGAGAGAGAGAGAGGCAGCTCTGCTTCTCTTCCAGACAATGAAACGCAATGTAGCAAAGGACAGCCACATTGTACAACAAGATACTGTACAATACATAGGATTCAAAACTGATACAGTGTGTCGTCAAATGAATTGGAAATGTGGACAGGAGTGAATCAAGGGTTCTAAAAAGGTGTTGTGGCAATTACAAAGTGATCATTGGACACATTAAGTAAAGAACACCAAGACAGCATGAGAGAACAAGGCAGAACGGGAAAGAACAAGTGCGAGCAAAAAGAGAGATATGTGAGGTAGTATGTGCATGTTTATAAGTTAATAAACTTATGTACATGTGTCTGTCGCTCCTACACATCAGGGTGCAGACAGAATGCAGAAGAAGAAGAAGAGAAAAGGGGAATGGGAAAGGAGGGGAAAAGACAGGGAAGTGGAGATAAAGAGAGGATTAGAAGAGGGTTTGTGGGGAAGGAGGGAAAAGGGGGAAGAAAAGAGGAGCGAGGAAGAAGAAAACACATGGATCTATTTTAAAACACGGCTATATACCAGAGTCAGGCCCATTCAGAAAGTAGGTGCTTCAAAAGTAAGAGAAGAGAGAAAAAAGAGACTAGAAGAGAGCGGATGTTGAAGGAACAGAGAAGAAGAGGATACCCGAGGGTCACAACACAGGAAACAGAAAAAGACAAAGAGAGTAACGGACAAACAGCTCTGGATGAAAGGAGAGAATGAAAGGGAAGGCAGACAAAGAGCAGAAACATTGTTGAAACTAAACTCAAAACTAGAAAGCTTGTATGTGTGATAAAAACAGGACTATGTAAACAACATATGCCCTAAGAATAGACAATTCAAAAAGACTAAAAATTAAATATTTAAAAAACTGTAAAACCCTACAGTAGCAAGACAATAAGAGTCTAATTTTTTCCTTTTTTTGATTACTTGCAAATCCAGTAATAACTCTACTATTATATGATAGAAAATGTAAAATTAAACACTTAAATGAATACATAAATACTGGTAAATTTGCTGCATAACCTCCACTCCTTAATGAGTAACATCATTACTTGGAATCTTCATGGGCCACATCCCCCCTACTCAAAGAATCTAGAGACAATTGGATAGAAGTTAACATTTTTGCATGATTTCAACAAATCAGAAAATAAATAAGTTGTGGTGACTGATCATTTCATGAATAACAGATAAAGTTCAAAGCACTCTGGAATAAAGAAAAAGAAAAAGAAAAACTCAAAAGATACCCAGAATTGGATACAGAAGTTAAAGACAAGAAAGAGACAAAGAGACAAAAACAGGTAGATCTGTTAGAAAACAGACGTGATTGGGCAGGCATCTCCTCATCTGAGCATGCTGGAGAGACACACACAGACTGCATCCATGACAGCTCCATGCAAAAGACAAAGCAGGTGCAATGCGGCATGACAAAAGTGTCAATTTAGTTTACTCAGCTTTGAAAATAAACATAATGTTTTTTTTTTTTTAAAACGGTAAGACAATAAATGTAAGCGTATGGACTAATGTCATAATATGAGCAAATTTAAGATGATTGTTCAGTAATTTCCTACATCAGCAGTGGAGTATTTCTAAAAATATCAGTCAGGAACAAAGACTGAAAAATCCACCACAGAGACAAAGGTGAGTACTTTACAATAAAGTGAGCTCATAACAAGGGATAATCCTTTTCATGCTCACAGAGCCTCTAGCTTAAAGTTAATCGAGCTAGGCTGCATGATTCTCCACCATTTTCTGTACAGTTTGTGAGAGCCAGGAGCTTCAGTCTTTATTAGCAGAGCTATCATTAGTCCTGTCCTCTGCAGGGAGTCTGGAGGCTACAGGCTGGGGAGACCTTGGCACAGCCACAAGGATTACCGTCGTATCTCACATCACTATATAGCTGACATTTACTCAGCACCATCTTGTCTGTCTCAAGGACACAGCTTTCATTAACCACTGTAATAAGAGAGAATCATTAATATCCCTCTCGATAGCTAAAAATGAGAATAGATATGATTAATTTCAAATGTCAGTCAATAGAGACGTATCAGTGCTTGACGGCGATAGAAACAGTCAAGTAAGGTAAGACACAGCGCAGACTGTATAATAGTCTATTAAAGATATTTTACCTGTCAGTGTATAGATAGTGCAGCATTAGTATGAATCTTTCTGATGCACAGAGGTGGAAAAAGGAATCAGAATATTCAGAGTAGCAATGTAAAAACATAAAAAGTAAAAACAAAAAGTACTATTAGAACTGGTCATGAGTACAACAAAGTAAAAGGTACTGAACTGAACTGCTTATTTTATGAAACTTTGTAAACTTTATTTTTTTTTTGTCAATGATAAAACAGTCATGTTTTTTTAAGGCCCAGAATTTAGGAAAATAAGTTAATATAGCAGAATGTTATTACTGTAAGTAATCACTGCGTGTGCATTTCTGTGTACAAATCACTTGTACCTGGTCGAAGTAAGGCTAATTTAAGTGTTAGCTTATCATGTCCTGTAGGTAATATATGATAAGGTGTCTTGTTTATATAATTTTATGCTTAAGAATGCAAAACAACCAGCTGAAAAAGCCACAGAAGTGCAAAAAACTGCAGCTCCTCAAATCACCACTTTAGGCTAATTCCAAAGAGACTCAGTCCCTTTAGACTAATCATGTGAAAATGCCCAGCTTTAAAGCAGAAATAAACACATTTTTATAACCTATGCATTATTAAGAGTGGGGCCTCTCTGACTGTGAGGTGTACCAGCACAGGTGGCTGTATGGCTAGCTGTCTAGTAGGCTTTACTTTAGCAGTCGAGTCACTGAGCTAAATCTTTCAGTTGTATTTGCCATGCTGTGTCTTCTGTTGTTGCAATTACCTGACAAATAACATGGCTCCAAAAAGTCTGTGCACCAGTTTTGGTGACAGGATTTCTAATATTTCACTTGGAAGTTACTTAAATGACAGGTATCTGTCTCTGTGAGTTACACCCATATAGTTGATGCACCATGCTAACAAAGCTTGCTAGTGATAATTGATAATTTGTACACACATCCTTTCATTCACATATGGTAACTTCTGGCTCCAGAAAAACAAACATGTGATAAACATAATGCTAAAGTTGTACTTTCAAAATGGGTGTCCAAAATCCAATGGCCGATATGACCATCTTTTATGTATAGTCTATGATGTCCAGTCATAATACACTCTATGGACAAAAGTACTGGATCACATCTCTTTATCAGTGAATTCATGTTTTTCAATCAGTCCCATTGACACAAGTACATAAAATCAAGCACCTAGCCATGCAGTCTGACTTCACAAATATTTGCGAAAGAATGAGTCTTGCTAAAGAGCTTAGTGAATTGGAGTGTGGTACTGTGATGGGGTGCCACTATTTCAACAAGTCTTCCCTCCTAGCTATTCCACGATCAGCTATAAGTGGTATTATTGCAAAAGTGGAACCATTTAGGAACCACAGCAACTCAGCCATGAAGTGGTTGACCATGCAAAGTTACAGAGTGGGGTCACTGAGTGCTTAGACTCATAATGAGTAAAAGTTACCAATGCTCTTACAAACCTCCTCTGGCACTAACATTAGCACAAAAACTGTGTGCCAGGAACTTCATGGCATGATTTCCACAACGAAGCAGCTGCACGCAAGCATTATATCACCAAGCACAATGTCAAGCATCAAATGAAGTGGTGTAAATCTTGCTGCCACTGGACTCAAGAGCAGTGGAAACATGTTCTGTGAACTGAGTAATCATGCGTCTCTATCTGGCAGTCTGATGGACATGACTGGGTTTAGTGAATGCCAGGAGACCATTATCTGCCTGACTGCATTGTGCAGTCTGTAAAGTTTGGTGGAGGATGAATAATTGTACAATTCTACGCCTCAACTTTGTGGGAACAGTTTGGGGAAGGCCTTTTTCTGTTCCAGTGTGACTGTGCACCACTACACACAGCAAGGTCCATAAAAGCATTATTAGATGAGTTTGGTGTGGAAAAACATAACTGGCCCGCACAGAGCCCTGACCTCAACCCCATCCAATATCTTGGGGATGAATTAGAACAGAGATGGTGAGCTAGGCCCTCTCATCTAACATCAGTGTCTGACCTCACAAATGCTCTTCTGGATGAAATTCCAATAGACACCCTCCCAAATCTTATAGTAAGCTGTTAAACCTGCAAAGACAGGCTCAACTCCATATGAATGCCTATGGATTTAGAATGGGATGTCATAAAAGCTCCTATAGGTGTAATATGTAGGTGGCCAAATATTTTTGTCCTCATAGTGTACATGTACCCTGAACTGCGGTGTAGTATTTATTACAACCTGGTACAAGCAAATGTGAATGTTAGTTTTGGCATCAGTGTCCATCTTGAGTTTATGTCATGGATTTGTGCCAATGAGTGATTCTTCTCTGACAAACTTAACATATAACTGCAGAACAAAGGGGCATACACAAGCAAGTGCAGGACCTCCACTCAACAAGCACGGTACTGGAGCAGATGTAATGACATGGGAGCAGGGACAAATTGGTAAACAAGATGGTACAAAAGGAAAAGCAAGACATGACAAGACAGCAAGTTCAATCAGATCACAATCTGAGTATATCAATAAGCGTGGTAGCACACTGAGCCATGCTCTCGTGTCAGTCCGTCAGTCAACAAACATGCAAGCGGTGCTCCTTTCTCTTTCTCTCTCACTCCTTCCATGCAAACATTGCCTCTTTTTAATCTTCCAATTCTTGGGTCTCCATGACAACAAGATCATACCATGCAGAAAACATTGATCGGGGAGTGAAGGCAATACCAAGGGTTCTGCACACAAGGCCTCACAATGCAGTCAATGCACTCTGCTGCGTAGGCAGACCACTTCATCATCGCAGCAGCTTTACGCTCATCATTTTGGTTACAGGTTTGAATCATTTCACTTCAGATCTACTCTGCTGTCCTTCTTAACTATCATTTTTTTCTTTTTTGTTTCCCTCTGTTTCAATAAGTGAAGCTTTCTGAAACAAAGGAGTAACAAAAGAAAAGAAAGAGCGCACCAACCTTCTCGAAGCTCTGAGGGATGGAAGGGGGTTGATGCAGAACACAATGACGTGAGAGGGGAGAGAGAGAACGGGGAAACACAGAGAGAATAAAAACGGCCAGCGCAAAGCCACTCGCTTCACTGCATCACGCACGCACGCACACACACACGCACACACACGCACACACACACACACACACACACACACACACACACACACACACACACACACACACACACACACACACACCGCAAACACACC
>VUQH01014947.1:20155-35197 GCA_015106775.1 Etroplus canarensis
AATTAAGTGACTAATTTGATTAGGAGATAATGTGAGTCCCACTTAATGGAAAGGACAGACTTCACAACACAGGCAGATTAGTTTGGTGGATGCCTGCTTATTAATTAAGACAGCCCTCCGTGCCCATATTAAGTCAAATGCACAGATGCAGTTTTAATGGGTCAAACGTAAGACAAATGGGAAAAAAAAAAGAAAGAAAGAAGCTGGTAATACTTGATGATGAAAACTGGAAATGACCATGAAATGCTTTCATTAAATGTCTGCTTTAAAAAATGATTTTAAAATAAAGTTTGGTGTGCACTTGCTTTAATTATCCATTCACAATGTAATAGGTAGCCGGGCTTGTTGTTAAAACATGCCGAAGCCCTTCTCATCTTGAATCGCACTGTGCTGCGTCTGTGTTTCCACTGTGTGTCATCGCACACCATAGCAACTGCAAGTCATTATACTCGTTCAAATTACCTCTCTCGCTGTCATTCAGGTTTTGTCTCTGATTCTGCTGAAGCCCTCAGATGAACTCCCGCTTTTTATTTATATGATCAGCATGCCAAACCACTGCTACAACTTATGCTCCATCCTTTAGAAGATTTTATCCAAGCATACAATGAATTATTTATTAATAAACTCATTTAATCTTGGAGCAAAAAGCAAATAAATGGGCCAGTTTTCCCCTGTGAAAACTCTAAGCAGGCCTGAATTCTTGTCTTGACTGATTTGAAGTTTGTGTGAGCAGCTCTGTACAAAAGTCTCTTCTCTATTTTTTTTTTTCTTTCTTTTCTAAAATCCAGCAGATTTTGTCTGTAGCTCATGTCCTGCATGCCCCAACGGTTGCCCACTGCACACTGACAATCAGCCAGATGGATCTCCGGCGCTACGATTTCGGAGTCCCTGTAGGAAAAGGTAGAAACCACAACCGAAAGCATGAGAGATCACTGTATTTGCGGCAGTCCTTGAGCTTGTGTTCTGCGTCTGGCTGGCGTGCTCAGCCACTGCAGTGCTCTGTCATTCCGGGCACACAGCACACTCCCAAGCGCTCTATTTACGGTGGCCGAATCCCTGCTGCGTGGAGCAGGAAGGGTATAATCTCCCAGTGGTATTCTGGGCGGTGAATCTGCCCGGTGTTGTCTGTGCATACCAATGGCAACCTCACCTCTGTCTAAGGAGTTATAATGTATAAAGAAAGGAAGGGGCTGCAGGCCGGCGAACAGAGTGTCGAGGTGTTGGAAGGGAAATGGCGGTATCTGGTACCCCCGGCGGAGAAACATCCCATCAACGCTGCTAGTGCGAGTGTTACCACTTTGGTGCCTCCTACTCGTACCACCTGCCTCTGTACAGTCACACTGTGCTGAATTCAATCAAGCAGCCATGTAAAACAGCAACATCTACGTAGTGTTTATGCATGCCACCACCTGCAGACACAGGGCTCATTCTGGGGGCTATGATCATCTTGGTACCTGAAAATGTGATGAAATTTCATTTGACGAGGAGAGCATCTCTGCACTCCGAGAGGGACTGCAAAGGGAGGTGCAGATGAAACTGCTGTGAGACCTAACACAACGCTGGCTTCATCAGTATTTTAAAGGGACAATATTGTATTTTTCAGGCGCGGTCACTTTTACACTACTTTCCCTCGTGGCTCCATTCAGAGATACGCTGATAGCACCAGCCACAGCATTTGCGCGTTATGCGCTATCCTGAGCAACCCTGTCTCGGTTTCAGGGATAATTTATTATCAGTGATTAGTGAAGCGGGACAGCACAGTGGTGCAGCGGCTAGAGCGAACGCCTTCTGGGAAAAAAAAAGAAAAACGGCAAAAGACGGAACTAGACCCAAACCTGCCGGCTGGATGGGGCCTTTCCGTGTGCTTCCTGTGCCTGGGTGGGTTCTCTCAGGTTCATCCCACCATTCAAAGACACACTGTCAGGTTCACTGGCAACACAGGCACAAATAAACCATGCATTTTGCACTGTGGTGCTAAAATGTGGAAAAAGTCTGATGGTCTGACTTTTGCCCTGCATGTAGAAAAAACCTATTTAACAAAAATACATTTTTTTTCCTGTAAAACAGCAGCTTTGAAGCTTTCAGAGTTAGTTTTGAAAGACTGAAACTGAGGCTGGAATTAAAAGAAGCTGTCTTACGCCAGGGGTCTCAAACCTGCGGCCCTGGAGCCCCATGCGACCCTTTTGCCCATCGCCAGTGGCTCCCTGTGACTTTGACAAAAAACAACTATGAATATGGAAATAAATAATAGTTATTTTTTAATACTTTGATTTTTATTGATCATTCCTGTAAGTTATGCTTTAGATTCCCCATTTGTGAAAGCGTGTAGCTTATTTGTCACCTCAGTAGCCATGGCGAGCATGGATCTTCTTCTTCTTTGCTCCCGTTAGGGGTTCGCCACAGCAGATCTTGTATTATGAATCTGCACTTGAATTTGGCAAAGATTTTACGCCGCATGTCCTTCCTGACGCAACCCTCCTCATTTACCCGGGCTTGGGACATGGCATTACTAATACTCGCGTGTGGCGCCTGTGGCAAGCATGGATACCAACACATAAATGATCTCACCGCCAACGCTGCTGGTTTAAGACCTAATCACACATACGCGAACTACAAATCAGCACAAATTCTGTCCGTAGTGAATCCCAAAAGTACCATAACTACTTTGTGATTGAATTTCTCGTATTATCACAAAAATCAGGTTGCCAAGGTGAAATTCTGAAAAGTGTTACAATTTCGTAAACCTTCAAAACATGCCACAATGGTGCCGTTACTGTAATAGTTTTGCGAATGCCATAAATGCATCCAAATCATTCATGAAGACATCAGAATGGTTCAGCAAATTTTTTACCTCAACAAAGTGTCACAAATGTTCACAAAGCAGTAGCAAGACAGGTGCAACACCTATTATAAATACCTGATAACGTGTCATGTGAATTTGTAACATTTTCCCTCTGTTTTTTTTAAACAATTTGTCGTATTTAGTATCTTTATTGTAACCGCTCCATAATGGTTCATGCAGAGTCAAACACATCACACGTCACACATCTTTATCTGTCATGTAAAAACTGCACTCCGGAAGCCACTCTACAGCAAATCATTAGGAATTTATTGATAAGTTGATTCGTATTTAAATTCATATAAATGGGAATGGTATGCTTGATCTGCTTCTGGATTTTGGTCAAAACTAAACTGAAACAAACCTATTTTTTTAACTGCTACTATTTTTAAAACTGTTAGGCTGCAATATATTTAGTTTTTAAATTAAAGTAAGTAAATAATTTGCACATAAACAAATATTTATGGCCTGCATATCCACACAGTTACTCTGTCTCAAAGTAGACCTAAAGATGCTGATAAATTTATTTTCCTCCACCTTACAATTGTTCTGTTTTGTCTGTAATGAAAAATGATAACAAATTAAACTATTTTTCTTAACATTTATTTAAGTTAAAAAATGTAACAAAACTGGTATTATTGTAACAAAAATTCAAATGAGGCCCATTAGTAGTAGTTACTTGTGTTAGAATGCTTAAATTTACACCTTGCTACTAATGTTGGTTGTTAATTGTAGGCTGTGTCACCTTTATTATAAAGGCTTAAATATGTTTTGCACCTACTTTTTTGGTCCAAAACTATGATCACTCTTTTGCTAGAAAATGTTGCCAAACCCTGTCCGACACCAAAGGCATTCTACAAAACAATTGTGTGTTTTTGTTGAGCTGAGCAACTCCAGATGCAATGAAGATGTGCAGAACTGCAGTCTTGTCCTTTTCCAATCCCACGTATGCAACAGTGATTATGATTCAAAGCTATTTCTATTCCTATTAAATCCCAACAGGTCCATAACTACTTTGTGACTGAATTCATTGGGTGTTGTTATGATTTGCAAGTTTTCGTAAACATCTTGTATTCTTGTAAAAGTCGGCGTGTCAAATTTGAAATTTCCAACATTTAACAATTTTGTAAACCTTGACAGAATGTCAGTATTGCTGTTGTAAACTGTTCTAGTCAATTAATGAATGCATCCTAATATTTTGTAACCACACTGGGCAAATTTTTCCCTCAAGCAAGTATTACTTTTATTCACAAAGCTGTTGTGAGACAGGTACGACTTTATAACGTCACGTGAATTTCCTAACATTTCCCTTCTGTGTCCTAAACAATTCATCAAATCTCATATCTTGTGTCCTTGTTTCTCTTTGCTCTCCTTTTTTCTCTTCTCTTCCCCTCACACCCCAACGAGTTGAGGCAGAAGACTGCCCCTCTCAGAGCCTGGTTCTGCTGGAGGTCTCTTCCTGTTGAAAGGGAGTTCTTCCTTCCCACAGTTGCCAAGTGCTTGCTCATAAGGGGGTCGTCTTATTGTTGGGGTTTTCGCTCTGATATTTGAGGGTCTTTATCTTACTGTATGAAATGGAAAGGAATATTCCTTGTAACCACTCTGTTATATTTCACAAATAGTTGTAAACACATTATAGCCTTTTTTTATCTGTTTTTTTATCTGTTTCAGCAAAAAGAGACAACAAATCTTCACAAATTTCATGTTGTGTTGATTAATATTCAATTCTGCATTCATGGGAACTCAGCCTAAATCTGAAAGTGTGCATTTAGTCATGATAAAGGTCATACCTGCATGTTACTAGGTTAGACCAAGTAAGACTGCCATTGTGGCTTTTACCCAGGTATGAAGCCAACAAGTTTAGTGACAGAAAGGCGTGCTTGTCTGAAAGGGTGTTCATTGACTCTGGATTACATGAAAAAGGAACTCCCTGAGAGAATATGTACATTTCTATAAAATCTGTTTGTAAAACATGCGTACCACACACTTACATATAGTTGCTACACAGCTGCATGGTATGGTAAAACCCTAGAGTGATGAAGCTCAACAATGCATCATGGGGGCTAGTGTCTGAGGTGTCAGGTGACTTCCCTCCTGGCTATATGCGTGTCTCATTGGAATGTGCGGCGTGACGAGGCCTTGGCTCCTTTCTGAATATGATTTCTGCTGAGAGCTGGGCTAGCCCAGGGTGAGAGCCAAACCAGCAAGGCTGAGATGGAGGGAAGATTCAGAGAGCCTCTGTTCTCTCACCAGGGGATCCCCCACATCATTTAGCGCCTCATGCAGATCGCTGCTAGTGGTAACACAGCCCTCTGGGCCTGGGGAATTAATGTACCAAGCAATGGCAGAAGTGATTTATTAAAATAACACAGCCTGATGAGAGAGGGGCCAGGGTTCCTCTTCCTCAGCTCAGCCCCATATGTCACAGAGGGAGAAAATGGAATCATATAGGTGCTACAGCGAAAAGCAACAAAGGAGAGACTGAGAGAAAGTGGAAAGCCACAACACAAATTGTGCAACAGTCCTCGCTGTCATTGCCTATTTATTTACCCTCTTTCCATTTGAGTCAGGCCTTGTATTAAATTGATCCCTCCTGCCGCGTTTTGCCTTGTTGAACAAGCGCAAAGCCCCGTTAAGTGTCTGTGAAAGGCTGGTGATTGTGTTTGTGGCGCCCCGGGTGTGATGTGGCCGTCTGCTCCCCTCTATCTCCCCCGGACAGACGGGATTAGAGGCTGAGAGAGGGGCTGAATGACCCTCTAGGGGGGGACAAGAGACAGGCAGGCAGTGAGCAGCTTGGTTTGGAGCTCACACGCAAATACACAGTGACAAATACAGGCCTGGGCACACACACTCTCTCAGTCGCACAAGCACAAAGTGTTTAAGCTTAGCTTGCCCCCAGACACAGGCATGGCCATCCGGAGGCTTGGCCACGTGCAGAGGTAGACATGTGCTTATCCATGAGCTCGCATATTAGCTACAGTACCAGCGAAGAGCTTATGCATCCTCTCACTGCTGGTGATATAAAACATCTGCTGTGTTGTTAAACATCTGCTGTTTAATAGTTCATATTTGTGATATTTTATCATTTTTCATTGAGCTAACCGAGATTTGCATAAATTCCTGCTGATATCAGTCCTGATTGGTAATGTAGAATGATAGCAAAAAGATGTTAAGCAGTGGGGTACTTCATATACCAAAGGAAAGGAGCTGATGTGGTTTCCTAGAAGAGCTTCTGATGGTTTTGGACAGCCCATTCGCATTTCTAACATGTCAAATACTGCTATATTTTCAAAGCTGCTGACATCTTAAAGATATGCACAAGGTGTCCTTGAGCATCCTTTATGTTAATAGTGAGAAAGATCTCTCATCCCTAACTCATCACATATGAATGCTTGTAAAGGACCCCTTGGCATGACTTTTCTATGCACTGGGTACGTGCCATATTGCAAAATGCAGGACTAATGTTGAAAATGCACATTTTTTTCCTGAATCTCATCATGTAGGGTATGCAGTTGGGTTTGTAAGTTTAGGGACAATGACAGATTTAGTGGATTTTAAATCAAACAGTGAAAATGTGATTGAAGTGCAGACTTTCAGCTATAATTCAAGAGGTCTGACAAAAGGATTGCTTGAACTCTTTAGGAATTACAGCCATTTTTTATTCAAAGTGCCCCGTGTTCAGATGCTGAAAAGAAATGGGACAAATTACCATTATTTTAAGTCTAAGTTTTGTTTTTATTACGTGCATGAAAATCCTTTTCAGTCAATGACTGCCTGAATTCTAGAACCCGTAGACGTCACCGAATGCTGTGATTCCTTCCTTCAGATGCTCTGTCAGGCCTTCACTGCTGCTAGTTTGTGAGTCTCTCTGCCTTCAGTTCTGTCTTCAGTAACTGAAAAGCTGCTCTGTTGGGTTGAGATCATCTGACTGCCCTGGCCATTGAAGAACATCCCATTTGTTTCTCTTAAGGAACTTGTGGATTGTGTTTGCAGTTTGCTTTGGGTCCCTATCCATTTCCACTGTAAGCACACTCCAGTCAGTTTCGCAGCATTTGGCTGAATCTGAGCACGCTTCAGAAATCATCTTGCTACTTCTATTAGCTGGCACATCATTAATACACACTACCGACCTGGTTCCACTGGCAACCACACATGCTCATGCCACAACAATGCTTCCACCATGTTTGACAAATGATGTGGTATGCTTTCGATCATGAGCTGTTCCTTTCCTTCTCCATACTTTTCTTTCCTCACCTCTGTTGTACAAGTTCATCTTGGTTTCTTCTGTCCAAGATTTTTTTTTTTCTACAAGTGGGCAGGCTCTTTGAGATATTTTCTAGTGTATAACCAGTGGTTTGCATCTTGTTGTAAACCCTCTGTATTAACTTTCATGAAAGCATCTCTTAATTGTAGACTTTGACTATGACACACCTAAGGGTTTTCTTAGCCAAGTAAAGAATTCTGTCATCATCCACTTTTGTTGTTTGTGGTCTTCCAGGTCTTTTGGTGTTGATGATCCAGCCAGTGCATTCCAGCTTTTTAAGAATATTCTAGATTGCTGTTTTGTTGTATTGTTCACTATTAAACTTTTTTGCTGA
Organism: Etroplus canarensis; assembly: GCA_015106775.1. NCBI lineage: Eukaryota > Metazoa > Chordata > Actinopteri > Cichliformes > Cichlidae > Etroplus > Etroplus canarensis. The sequence continues at coordinate 27,593 of VUQH01014947.1, forward strand.
CAGGCTTGTTTTGGTTTGTCAGCCTAATAATGACTTCCTTCACTTGCATCAACATCTCTTTGGACCTCATATTGAGAGTTGCAGTAAAATGCTTGTTCAACTCCAGATCTTTCATCTGTCTATAACTTGTCATGGAATAATGGGGGAACAGGCCGCACCTGGCCATGAATCTGCTTGTCACCTAATTGTCCCATTACTTTTGAGCCTTTGAGAACAGGAAAGTGTGTGTAAAAATAGCTGTAATTCCTAAACAATTAATGCATTTTTATTCTCGTCTCTTCAGTTAAAGCTGAAAATGTACAATTCAATCACATTTTGACTGTTTAATTTAAATCCACTGTGGTGGTGTACAGAGGCAAATTTCCAAAAATAAAAGGAAAAAAGTGTAATCGTCCCAAAACATATGGACCTAACTGTAGTTTTTGGTGCCCAAAAATAACTAGTAAGTAAAATCAAAAATTAAAACCCAGGACAACACAAAAACCTCCCAAACAAAACAGAAACTAAAGCTCCTCCACTGCCACCCGTCCAACCTCCTAATGTGGACTTTGCAGCATTTTATGCATTATATTTTTGGGATGTCTGTCCATTGCGTCCGTGTGTTTCAAATCCTGTTACCACTACACGAGCTGGCTTGATTTCTGGATCATTACCAAACTGTGTGTGGTTAATACCTATAATGGTAGAACATCTGATAATATTTATGCGAATGTGGGGTCAAAGATCAAGGTCACATGGGGCTGTCAATGAAAATATTACAGCCACCACAGGAGCTGATTGGACTGCTGGATCTTTGCCAATATTTGTAAGGTCAATCACTGTGATAGGGCCAAACAATGTCAAAGGTCAAGATAAAATGCAACTTCAGCTAGCTGACTGAGTTCTAAAATCTTTATCAAAATTTGTGTGGCTACTCACTATGATAGGCATGATGGGTGGAAGAAATTAAATGGCCAATAGCAAAGGTCAAACATTTAGTGCCACAGGAGCTGACTGGATTGCTGGATTTTTCCAAACTTTGTGTGGTTAATATGGGATTGATAGAAGCTCTTCGGGTAAATGGACTGGTGCTTAGTCCTTTTCTACTCTAACTGAGCACTCAAAGTGCTTTTTTACTACAAGCTTCAGTCACCCATTCACACATGCATTCATACAGTGCTTTATAGTATGCCTTCAAGCGCAGTTAACTATCATGCACACATTTACATTCCAATGGATGCATCTGGGGCAATTTGTGGTTTAGCATCCTGCCCAAGGACTCTTCGGCGTGTAGACTGGAGAAGCCACAGCTGCCCCACAACATATCCTTATAACATTTATGATGGTGCAGGGTCACATGTCAACGTCACACAGGATCAGATTTAAGGCGGAGACATAGTATGAGGCACTTCATCAAGAATGGCATCTAATATTGGCAGTGGAAAAAGCTCTGATGCTTTAACTTATTTTAGGAAAAGATGCCCTTTCACAGCTCTAACTGCACATTCTAAAATGATGCAACATATGATCTACATAAGAGTTCTAAAATTTACATCTTAGACATTTAGTTGGCAGTCTCATGCAGTGTGGCTGAATGAACGCACAGGAGTGGAATAATTTCAATTGACTGAATTCAAAGCACTTCAAGCAGCTGAAAACATAGCGGATTTTTTTGGAGACACTGATAAAGTCAGGTACAAATTTAGCATGAATGTAGTGGAATCTGGGATTTGAAGAGGTTCTCCTTGAGCGAAAATGGATTTCCAGAAAAATAACTACAGTCTTCACAGATCCCTGAGAAGCTGCAGCACACATCTCCCAGCCTGCTCCATCTGATCCACGGAGCCCCCGGGGGGATGTTACTGTACAGCTCCCCCCCCGTCAAAGCAATGGAGCAGCACTCATTCACATCAAGGAGCACACTTTGAATCCATTCAGATCAGATGATTACGATGCCCGGCACCTTCCTCGGTGGGGCAGATAAGTGGAGAGGCTCCATCCGACATTTACATCTCATACACCTCATCAAACACCGGGTCTTTGTAGCCATGTGTTACATTTGAATAAAGCAAAGCTGGAATTTTTAAGTAGTGTGAAAATTCATCAAATCTTCCACCTGGTGAGGCCCTTGTCTCTCCTAGCAAATAACTCTTGGTTACCTTATTCAAACTGAAAGTGGCAGGGCTCAAATCAAATCAAGTCAAATCAAATTGTGCTCCAATGAAAAAAAGAAAGAAAAAAAAGAAAAAAGTGAGGAGCGGGGAAGCAGAGGAAAGGAGCTCAAAAACAGCCACATTTTCTCAAAGTTCAAGTTCTCTCAACCTTTTAATGGCTCAGAGCAGCAATTTACTAAATAATGCAAATGAATTTGCACAAAACTAGCTTTAAAGCGGCAACGGCATTATTAAAGACAAAGTCAAGAGGAGAGGAAGGTAAAAGAAGGCAGTGCAGGGAATATAAAGATCTGTGTGAGACTTGAGATTTTTACATGTGTAATTTTCAAAACTGTGACCTTTCTTTGTATAATTGTGTCACTTGATGTCTGACACAAGAAATATGTCAGGAAAAAAAAATGCACATCCATATATCTGAAAGGGAAGACTAATAAAAGGAAACCCATGCTTTAGATAGAGCGCCAACAGAAAGTGTGTTGTTCAATGACATCACATTCCTCTGCATGATGAATGGATCTAGACAGAAAAAAAGAGCTGAATGGAGACAAAGGCAGACAGGGTAGGCAGACTAAGAGATGCAGAGCAAGAAGCAACCTCGATTTGTGCTGGGCTCCGCTCCCTCCAGTTTGAGCTTTCGTGGTGACGATGAAATAAAATAACAATGGGTTACCATAGAAATAACGCCGGAGCTCATAACTAAGTAGCTGGAGAGAGACGGGGGAGCATCTGAAGGTGGTGGCTGGTGGGAGGGTGTGGGGGGGGTCCAGCTTTTAGCTGTCAGCCGCAATCCTCCATCATCAAAGCTCCTCACCACTTTCAGGGCCAAAACGCAAAGACGCCAGTAGATCATTAGTCTCCAGTGAAGAAGACAGTCATTTATCCGAGCGTTGTTTCTTTTTTCTTCTTTTCCACAAAAGTTGAGAGGAGTGAATGAAGGTTTGTGTGGGTAAGGAGGACAGAGAAAAGGATAGAAAGAGGGAGTAATCTTTTTTTTCAGTAAGTCAATTTCTCTGGGCACTAACCTGGCTCCCTTTGGGCTACCGGTGCAGGTATCAAGCCTGCGGTCTGACGGGCTCCTCTCTCTGTGAAGCACTAGCCCTTTGCAGCACATCAATACACTGAACTTTTCCAGCAGAGTACCTGAGCTCTCCTGCATGACCCGCTTCTCCTTTATCTATTCTGTTTAAAGATACCAGTTGCAGGAGAAGGAGCTTGATTACCTCCTGGGACAACCTCGCTCCTCTTTAAGTTTTCCAAGTGAGAAAGTCTTCAGAAGTTTGTTGACAGATCTCTGCTGCAGCGGGAGGGAGCGATGGACATGGTAACCTTGGCTCTCCAAAGGACAAACTGAGAGTTTTGAAAAGATCAAGCGGGAGGGATTTTGTTTATGCAGGAGATGGACAGGAACAAGACGGAACAGGGAAACCAAGTGTGTACGGGGGAAGAGGAGCCACTCAGAGGAAAAACCTTAACGCATGACCCCAGCAGCGAGGGGACACTGTGGCTGCATTGTGCTCTGGAGGGAATTTTGGTGGCACTGTTTGGCTCAACTTGTCCCCGTAAAGGAAAAGGTCACTGCAAATCAGTCACAGTAAACTGAGTGTTCATCTTTATCCTGTGTTGAAACATTTCTTTGCTGATGGGAGCAGTCTCTTCCAGGGTGATGGCACAAGTGTGCACAATGATATACAGTACTGTGGAAAGGTTTTGAGCCACCATTGCATTCTACACAGTATATTTTGCTGGGGAAATAGGACACCTGCCCCTTAGCCAAGCTTTCTTGTAATTTCTTTAAGTAGTCATCAGGTGTAGTTCTCCAGGTTTCTTGGGGGACATCTGAAGCTCTTCTTTGGATGTTGGCTTCCTGTTGTTTTTGTCTTTACCAGGATGATTCAATAATATTGAGGTCCAGGCTGTGGGGAGGCCAATCCATGACTCATGACCAATCCATGAGTTCCATTTTGTGTTTTTCTATCCAGGTAGGCTTTCACTGCATCTGCAGTGTGCCTGGAATCATTGTCATGCTGGAAAGTGAAACTGTTGTCAGCCAGATGCTTTCCAGACGGTATTGCATGCTGGATCAAAATCTGACAGCACTTTTCTGTGTTCATAACTCCATTAGTTTTGACAAGATCCTCAACACAACTGGCTGACCATGACAGAGCCTCCACCGGCTGTAGACACTCACTGTCGTACCTCTTTCCTCACTTCTTTTGAACTAAAAATGTCCAATTTGGATTCATCACTCCGTAAGACCTGTTGCCACTGATTTTCAGTCCAGTTTTTGTGTAAATTAGCCTTTTCTCCCCATTTCCCTTCCTTGAGAATGGCTTCTTTGCAGCCACCATTAGTTTCAGCGAACAGTTGATGATCTCTCAGTGTCAGTTCTTTGCTGGATATTTCCCTATTTCTTAAGGAAATGACTTTCAGATACTGTTCATCTGATGTAGATAGCTTTTTAGGCCTGCCACTTCTTCTTTGTTCCTCCACTAGTCCAGCTTCCCTAAAATTTTTAGGGACACACTGCACACCATGCTGAGATACACCAAGTTTTCAGCTGACAGCTCTTAGGGAATCCCCTTGTTGGTTCAAAAATACAGTTTATGCCTGTCAAACTGTGTTAACTTTGGCATTTTCACAATTCATCCAAAAAAAAAAAAAACTGGAACAAATGATGTATTTTTGCAGCAGGCTGCTCATGATATAAATTGGCCAAAGATGTAATTTAAAATTCGTTCTTTGATAAGTTGTCTGTTATGTGTAGAAACAATAGTTGCCGTTTTTGTGCTTGAATGATTCAAAGATCTGTATTAAGCGGCTTAACAAAAAAACAACAACAAAAAAATAAATCCACATTTCTCTGAAAGTGGTCAAGTACAAGGACTGGACTGAAAACACAGGAAAAAGCAGCCAATTTTGAAAGAAAAATGTTGAAAGCCCTTCAGAAAGCCTGGAGAACTATTGCTCAAGACCACTCTAAAATATGACAAGACAGTCTGGCTCCTTGGAAGCAAAATATAAAGGAATGAAGAGTGGCTCAAGACTTTGACACAGTGCTGTAAACCATTAGGTATGGTCTGTTCAAGCCATCAGTCTCTTTCTAACTGAACAGCTTTGACTCACCACTATTTTCAACCACTGTCTTCCAAACACCAAATAAGAAGAATGCAAGAATATTATTTGTTCCCTTCGGCAGACTTTCAGAGAGTCTGAGAATACCAAGTGGTGTCCTAACACTTTGCATTGGTTTCCCTTGAACTTGTCACCCATCTGTGGGTGCGGACACCATACGCTAAGCTTTCTAGGATACCTATCCTACTCATGGATGTCTGATCAAACTAAAGCAACATCGCTTGAAACCCTTTCATGTGAACGGGAATACAAACGAGAGTCTGACAAGTTAAAGGAGCGCAACTAAAGGCGTTTCAACGTGTCACACTGGCTAGCTTTCATTCCTGTGCTGCTTTGGTACAATGAAGACAGAGTGCTGCACCAACAGTATGGCAGCAATTCTTCAAAATACAAAAAAAAATCTGTAAGAATCTGTGACTACTGTTGATGTAAAAGGCTGAATTAAAAACTGTCAAACAAGGCGTTCAAGTAATTCTTTGCTGGAGGAGCGTATGTGTAGCTTGATATATACCGTACAAAATGATGCATCAGGCAGTAAAAATGAGTCAAGAAAATACTGGGATTATTTTCATAATGTGTATATTGTGCTGTTTATGACAAAGCCTTTGTTAAGAAAAATAAAAGGAAGTGGTTGCTGCACAGGTGAACATTCAAGCAATTTAGCACTGACACCGCAGTGTATTTGGACAAGATGATGAATATACTATACATCTAGTCAAGCCTGTATAATGGATCTATGTGTCAGGGTGTGACTTAAGGTGTTTCCTGAGGAGCGCTGTGTGTTTCCAGGCCTTTATGAAAGCCCCTTCGTTGTATAGGCGAGTGTGTGTGTGTCTAGCTTTGTAGCTGCTGGGCTCCACAGGTACACAGGCCATCGATCACACGGTGTAGCCATTATACACAGGCAGGGGTGGAGGTGGATAATGCTCCCACCGCTGCCACCGCCGGGGCCTCGGCCGCTTGAGGGTCAAGCGTTTGGCTGGCCAGCGGTAATCAAGCTGACAGCGGGCTGCCTGTCTGCGTGACGAATCGCATCACTGGCACTCATCTGTAGGCTTGAGCACGCAAATGCACCCGGCCCACCTACACACACCCAGTAGCTTTTGTCATCCAAAGGCAAGAAAGTTTAGCGGTAACCAATAATAAATGTAGCTGTCAAAGAATGGTTAGGGTGTAACTTGCACTACTTTTTGAGCAAAATCAAATTATGTTAGGTCCAGAAAAGAAGATTACGTCCAACTGAGCTCAATTACATTTGGCATCTGAACAAACCACAAGACTTCTGGGGCAATGGTCGGAAATTACCAAAGTCGAGATGTTTGGACAAAATGCACAGTGCCATGTCAGGCAAAAACCCGACACAGCACATCAGCTCACCCACCTCATACCAACTATCAAGCACGGTGGTGGAGGGCTGAAGATTTGGGTTTGTTTTTCACTCACAGGACCTGGGCACCATGCAGTCATTGACTGGATCATGAAGTCCTGGGTATTCAAGGGTCAGATGTGAGGCCATCTGTTTTGCAGGCTTGGATGACAGTGGGCCATGTAGCAGGACAATGATCCCAAGCACAAAAGTAAATCCAAGCCTCCTCTGGCATTGACATCAGCATAAAAACTGTGCCACAGGAGCTTCACTGCCTGCTTTTCCGTGGCCAAGAAGCTGTATGCAAGCACTACATCACCAACCACAACCCCAAGCACTGGAGCAGTGGAAACGTGAACAATGGAGTGACGAATCACGCTTGAATCGCATGTGAATCTGGGTTTTGTTAATGCCAAGAGAACAGAACCTGCCAAGCTGCAAAGTCTGGTGGAGGAGGGATAATGCTTGTTTATCTGGTGCTGGCTTGGGCCTGTTAGTTACAGTGAAGGGAAATCTTAATGCTTCAGCTTGCCAAGATATTTTGGACAATTCTATGCTTCCAACTTTGTGGGAACACTTTGGAGGAGCCATGTTCCAGCATGATTGTGCCTCAGTCCATAAAGGCATGGTTGAATGAGTTTGGTGTGGCAGAACTTGACTGGCCCACACTGAAACCTGACCTCAGCCCCATCAAACACTTTTGGGATGAACTAGAAGGGAAATTGTGAGCCGGGCCAACATTAGCATCTGACCTCACAAATGCTCTTTTGGATGAATGTGCTAAAATTCCCACAGAGATGCTCTAAAATCTTGTTGAACACTATCCATGAAAAGTGAAAGTTACAGCTGCAAAGGGAAGATCAAGTCCATATTAATGCCTATGGATTTAAAACAGGATGCCATAAAAGCTCCTGTAGGTGTAATGTGTAGGTGGCCAAAAACTTCTTTCCGTTC
>VUQH01014947.1:37080-49806 GCA_015106775.1 Etroplus canarensis
AGAGGTGACGGGAACAGCTGTAAATCTGGCTCGGGGACAGGGCGGGAGATGAGGCGGGGACGCAATCACCGGCGCGAGCACTGTAGGCGTATGCATTGTGTTTATTTTTTGCCTCAGTGTGTGCATAGGTATCTGCTGAGGTTAAAGAGTGGGCAACCTTTACTTAACAAAATGATTAGACCTCTCTGTTGCCTCTCAATTCCAGCCTTGAGTGGCTATGAGGCTGCTGCCCCTGAGCTGGCCGGAATTTGGAAACCATCCAGAGCCTCTGAACAACTCACTCTCATTAACTATTAACAAGTGACTCGGGCCTTAAATCATCTCGGTGGTCCCCAGCCTGCTGACCCTGCTGTGGATGGCGAAGGCAGCAGCGGAGTGCCGTTTCATCAAAGCTAGCCCATCGTACACCCTGCTGATTTAATGGGCTACAATTACACTACTTCTGACACAATATATGGGCAAACATTTATAGATTTTCCTCCCTCTAACTCCACAGCCCTCTGCGCCGATACATTTATTTCTCTCCCCCACCAACCTGCCTGACAACCACAGTGTTGGTATTACTAAATTACATGTTGCAAATTCAGCCCCACGCTGACCCAGAGGCCAGTGCATATGGTAACTACTGCACTGCCTGAGGCATTTGCACCATGTATGTAGCACATATTACCATGCTATACAGTGGGTATATCACTATAGTTACTTATTTCAGACCCTGCTGGAGGGAGGAGGAGGACAGAAGACAGCTACATGCTGTTGTTTAAAAAACTCGCCATCACGGTGGAACCATATGGCTGACATGCTATTTATGTATAGCTGGTCTGATTAAGTCAGGTCTGGAGGCCCCAGAGTACAGCAGTTAGTTGATGGTGACTGGAATGGGCTACTAGGACGCCACCGTGCCCAATCGTGTGCAATGGGGGGAAAAGAAAAAAATTAGACAACACTCCCCTGAGTACCCCGCCTTGTTTTTGTTCTGTCGTTAAAGAAGACATGCTAATGTGTGTCTTACTATAAGTGGATCACAACTGAGAGTGCACAGAGCTCCGGCTCGTCATCAATCATGCCGCTGATGTTTATTGATTCTGTCCAGGCTCATTATGACATCCAAGAGGTGCCTCGTCTCCAACGCATGTCCTCACGCTGGTGTAGTTGGGAATCCAGAGGTGTTTGCTGCTCAGTTCGACACATCGTGGGAGGTGTTTTTGGTCAGAGAGCTATAAAGACTGGTGGAAACCTCCTTTTTAATCAGACAGTGATACAACTAAATTATGAAAGATTACTCCATTAATTGCCGTCTTTATTTTCATTCAAACTGCACCTTGAGAAACCATAGAAATGGACAGTTTTTCACAAACACCACCATTTTTTACGGACTGATGTTCATTTCTTATCCTTGAACCAACCCTGAACCCTGACACCCACACAGACAACCCACTGTCCTCTAACTATGCTAAACTTGGCATGTCACCAGCTTTTCTTTGAAGGTCACCTCACTGAAATTGAAGTCTCCTGAGGTGAGACAGCAGACTGGAGTCTGGATCGTCAACATTTCTTGTACGTGAAAAGAAGGCAGAAAGAGGAATTAATCATCTTAATAATTGGCATTTTGTTTTGACTTCATGTTCATATCTGCTATTTAGGATAGGTCGCCATCCATCCATCCATCTTCTACTTCCTTTTTGGTTCTACGTAATGGGAGCAGCAATCTATACAGGTTGTTATTTGGTTTTAAAGATCACAAATTGCAAAAAAAAATATATCTAAAGATGTGTTTTCTACCAGTAAAAATCTCTTTAGTGAGGAAGGCCTCTAAGCACAACACCAGACATATTTCAATTACTGGAAAAAAGCAGAGGTGTGGATGATAGTGAAGAGGTCAGGAGCAGGCTAAGAAATAATTCCATTAGTAGAGGGGAAAAACTGGTAGAAGCTAAAATCCTAAGCATTAAAGAAAACCCCAACTCGTAGCATACAAATGCAGAAAGAAAAAAAAGACTACAAAATGAAGCTTTTTTACAGTACTGTACAAAAGCCTTGAGCGACCCTTCATTTTATATTTTGCTGGGCATCTCTCCTTTAGGCAAGCTTTCTTGTAATTTCTTTAAGTAGTCTTGAGGAAAAGCTCTCCAGGCTTCTTGAAGGGCATCCAAAGTTCTTCTTTGGATGTTGGCTCCCTGTTCATCTGCTGTAGATAGTTTTTTAGGCCCTCCACAGCCAAAAATAACACGGGTTGACAGGTGCAAAATGTTTGTGTTTTTGCACCAACGAGGTAATTCCCAAAGAGCAATTAGCTGAAAATGTGGCAGCAGATGAACAGTATCTGAAAATTATGTCCTTAAGAAACAGGAGAAAATCCAGACGTGACACAGGACCTGAGAGATGCACCTGGCCTTTCAGTTAAACCGTTTGCTGTTCGCCAAAGCCTCATCAGAAATGGTTTGAATGGAAGGGGAAGCGGTCAAGAAAACATTTTTAAGGAAGGAAAACAGGGAAGAAAAACTGAGATATTATACAAGAACTGGCCTGAAAATCAGTGGCAACAGGTCTTATAGAGTGATGAATCCAAACTTGAAATTTTTCCTTCAAAAAAATCATCAATACATACAGAGGACTTCAGCGGACAAGTACGACAGTGAGTGTCTACAGACATCTGTAAAACATGGTGGCGGCTCTGTCATGGTGTGAGGCTACATTTCAGCAAGCGGTGTTGGGGACTTTGTCAAAACTCATGGAAATATGAACACAGAAAAGTACCGTCAGATTTTGGATCCACCATGCAATATCACCTCTGAAGCGTCTGATTGGCAGCAGCTTCTTTTTTTAAGCATGTCAATGATACCAAACACACTGCCAGTGTAGGAAAAGCCTACCTGGGGATTGGCCTCCCCAAAAGCCTGGACCTCAACATTATCAAAGCAGTGTGAGATCATCTCAACAGAGAACAGAACAAAAGGCAGGCAATATCCAAAGAAGAGCTTTTGAATGTCTTCCAAGAAACCTGAAGAACTATTCCTAAAGACTTGCTTGAAGAAATGACAAGAAAGCTTAGCTAACAAAGTTCAGGTTGTTTGGAAGAATAAAGGTGGTCATACAAAATAATGACTTTCAAGCTGTTTAGAACTGTACAAACCGTTTTTCCTTAAATGCTACATTTTCATTTATGTTTGAAGAAGAAGCCGGAGCATACATCATTATTGTCTGGATAGAGAAAATTACAAATCACAACGCATTGTTTTAGTTGTTATGTACACACACTTTTTACATGCACTTTAACACACAACAGAACCAGTGACGTGCAGTGTCGAAAGAGGTGAAGGAAGCAAGGTAGTCCATTACAGGTGCCAAGGAGCACAGTCGAGGGTTCAGTGCCTTGCTCAATGGCACCTCAGGAAGGCTCAGGAGGGGGTGAGCCATCACCTTTCTGGCCTTCAGATGGGGTCTTGAATTGGCTCCCAGGTACAGGTGGGATTTTGGGCCGACGGCCACAGTAACCTTCTTGTTCCCTCTTGTTCCCAACCAAGTCCTCCTACGGACTGAGCCACTGCCGCCCACTCTCCCATTTCCATGTTTCAACAAACATCGGATCTGTTTCCCATTTTCCCAGCAAAATACCAAGAAACGAAGGTTGCTCGAGACTTTTGCACAGCACTGTGTATTGCAATAAAAATATCAAAGATGTGTTTTCTACCAGTAAAAATGTCTTTAGCGATAAAGGCCTCTAAGCACAACACCAGAACTATTTCAATTAGTGGACAAAAGCAGAGGCGTGGATGATAGTGAAGAGGTCAGAAGCAGGCTAAGAAATAATTCCATTAGCAGAGGGAAAAATCCCAAGCATTAAATAAAAACCCAACTCTTAGCATACAAATGCAGAAAGAAAGAAGACTCTGTTGGAGCTGTTTTGTATCTTTAGTAAAATACACTCAACTACTGATTGTTTTCTCATCCATAGAGCATTTTTGACTGAGAACTGTATTTAGCTTTTGTGAGGGGGATTACTTTGCAGGTTGCGGCGGAATCTTTTCGCTGAACGCAAGCGTAATGGGGCTCACTTGAAAAAGTAAGGCTCCCGCGTAGCAGAGGAATTCCGATTTCAGAAGTCGTGCAAAATTCTGACACAACATACCAGCGACCTCGGTGTTATTCCATTAGCCAAGTTTATCTCTGTCAATGACTGACGCTGTGGAGAAGCCTCGGTAAGAGTTAATGATTCAGACCAACATCCTGGTGGGAGGGAACCTGCTGGGTAAAACCGGCCTGTAGGAGACGGCCTGGAGGCATGTAGGAGGCCTTTTGTGCCAAACACAAGGCCTTAATCCACCCCGCCACCGCACTGTGACAGGAAGAGGGAAAGAGATACCGGGGGCCTGTCCTCCTACTCTGTACTTCCTGAGATGAGTGTGCGGTGGTGTGCGTGTGCACACGCTCTGTGAGAATATAAATATATACATATATACAGTACATGTCTACTGTAAACAGAATGCCCCTGCACAAATGCACAGTGTTTATGTGTTGTATAATATTACTTTGAGATTTGTTTCCTCGCTCTCTGGGTTTTGTTTGGTGGGTAGTGTGGATGTTCCCGGGAGCAGAACAGTGTGGAGGCAACCATGGCAGGCATGGCCTTTGGACCAGGCTCGCAGTGTAGGCCCGCTGACAGGCATGGGACTGATGCGCTTCACAGCTTCCCCCACTGCATGCGCACGCTCACATAGAGCAGAAGTGAGCCCGACTTGGCCCCTTGATTTAGCGCTGTGGGTGGCAGAAGTCAGAAGACATGACTCTAAAAGGAATAGAGAATGGCCTGACTTGTCTGTCATTTTCTGCCTTACAGGGCTTTTTTTAAATCCCACAAACCCTCGAGCCATACAGAGCGTGAAAGCATCTCTCTACTTCTTGTACATTCGATATCATTTCAGAAATTTCCCTGCTACCGTCAATGCGATACCAAAGATTCAACAAAAAAATAAAGTAATAGACAATTAAGTTAATGTTTCAATGTAAACTCAAATGGAACTTATGTCACAGCTGAATGTGGCTGCCAATTGAGAAAATCCACTAACTGGGGCGAACAAGTGCTTTATGCCAGCTTTTGGTTGGTTTAACATTTGCATGAGCAAATGCATTGTTTATGGAGTCAACAAAACAAGTCTTGGCACTTAACAGTGAAGATGCAGCATTGAGTATTACTGTCACGAACATAAGTAATTATCAGTTATGGCTGACTGTTCATATTTTGTGGTCTGGAGAAAAACAAAGGGCAAGCTGGAATAAATCCATCAAGTTACAGTATCCCTGGCTATTTTAAAGGTCCCCTATAGTGTAGATTTAAAGGTCGCTTACTGCTTCCATTTCTCTAGTGCTCCACACAACTCAATGACCTGCCAGATTTTTGAGCCAGCAGTTATTTTAATCAATATTTTAACTAAAAATATGCATATCGCAGATACTAGCAAAACATATTTTTGCTTACATATTGTATGAGGCTACAGCTGGCACAATGGGCTGTTGAGGATCGGTACACCTGTTAAATGTACTCCAGTCGCCTTAGATTGGCGATTTATCGATTGATGATTAAAATCTCCCAGAGCATTCCCAGGGCCTTTATGTGGTAACCCGGATCAGATCCGAGAAAACTCGTGAAACAAGCTGATCGGCTGAAGAGGTCAGATCTTCCCTCATGATTAATATATGTTAATTACTCTTAGTGCATTAAGAACAGGAAAAAGATCATGGAGTCTGGGGGAAAAATCCAGATTTACTTCTGGATCAGATCCAGTTTGTCTCTGTTCACTACTTAGTAGGTAAACAAGTGATATTAACTGATATTTGTCTCATATGTACAAAAGTTGATCAATTTTAAGATATTATTCCTTGTAATATCCAGAAGTGCTATTCATATTTGGGACAGAGAGCTAACAATAAATAGCAACCTGAGGTATATTCTTACCAACTTTGGTTTCTAAATCTGTAATCAGTCAATGCAATAACATTGCAAATCTCTGTGGCGGATGTGGTTGCACCACCAGTTCAAAACTGTAATAAATCTAGACTTTTGTATGGAAGACATAATGGAGAACAAAAAGAAATGTTACTTCACAGAATATAGGTGTGACTATATTCTGCATAAGATATTATTTGCATTACAATCGCCGTCTTCTTTCAGCTACTCTCGTTAGGGAGCAGCTCATCTGCCTCCATCTCACCCTATCTCTTGCATCTTCTTTCCTCACACCAACCTTCTGCATGTCCTCCTTCACTACATCCATGAAGCTTCTCTGCGGTCTTTCTTTTCTTCTCCTGCCTGGCAGCTCAGTCTTCAATATCTGTTGTCCAATATGTCCACTATCCCTCCTCTGAACATGTCCAAACTATCTCAGCCTTGCCGCTCTGACTCCAAACTTCTCAGCTTGACCTGTCACTCTGATGTACTCATTCTAATCCTGTCCATCCTGGTCACTCCCAACCAAAATCTCAACATCTTCAGTTCTGCCATCTCCAGCTCTGCCTCCAGTCGTTTTGTCAGTGCCACCGTCTCCAAATCATACATCATAGCAGGTCTCACTACGTCTTGTAAACCTTCCTGACCTCACCTGTCAATCTGTCCATTACCATTGCAAACAAGAAGGGGATCATTGCACACAAAATTTGCCTCAAGCCTTTAATCATATGTTCGTACACTAGAATTATTTCAAAATTATTTTGCTGTAGGACCATTGGAAATGCTTGAAGCTATAAGAAAACACACCTTTTGTGTTTTGATGCAAGCTAATCTGAGCTAACGTTCAACAATTTTCCTGCTGCATTTTTTGGCTCTCCGAAAGGGTATAAAATAGTGACTATAATAGGGCAAATTCACATACAATGTATGGACAAAAGTACTGGGTCATACTGCTTAATCACTGAATTCAGGTGTTTCATTCAATTGCACTACCACAGGTGTATAAAATCAAGACCTTAGCCAAGCGGCCTACTTTGACAAACAAAGATGAAAGAATAGATCCTTCTAAAGAGCTCACTGAATTTGAGTGCAGTACTGTAATACACTGCCATAGCTGGCAGGTTATGAAATTTCTTCTCTCCTACATATTCTACGATCAACTGTAAGTGCTATTTTTGCAAAGTGGAAGCATTTAGGGACCACATCAACTCAGCCACAAAGTGGTAGACCATCTAAAATTATGGTGCAGGGTTGTTGAGTGTTAAGGTGCACAGTGTGCAATAGTTGCCAGTGCTTTACTGACTCAGTGACTGCAGCTTTCTAAATGTCCTCTGGCATTTAAATCAGCACAAAAAGTGGACCAGGAGCTTCACTGCATGCTTTTTTGTGGCCGAGCAGCTGCACGCAAGACTTACCAAGCACAATTCCAAGCATCAAATGGAGTGGTTTGATGCATACCGCCACTGGACTCCGGAGTGGTGGAAACGTGCTCTGTGGCGTGACGAATTAGGCTTATGTCCAGCATGTCTGATGGACTAGTCTTTGTTTGACGAATGCCAGGAGAACCTACCTGACTTCATTCTGTCAACTGTAAATTTTACTGAAGCAGCGATAACACAATTCTATGCTTCCAATTTTGTGAGACCAGTCTGGGGAAGACCCGTTTCTGTGCTAGCATGACAGTACCCTAGCACACAAAGAAAGGTCCATAAACTCATGGCCGGATGAGTCCTATGTTGAAAGAGCTTGACTGGTCCACACAGAGCCCTGACCTCAACCTTACTGGACATCTTTGCGATAAACTACAATGGAGATTGCAAGTCAGGCTCACTCATCCAACATCAGTGCCTGACTTCACAAATGCTCTTCTGGAAGAATAAATAAAATTTCCACAGACACATAAATCTTGTAAAAAACCTGCCCAGAAGAGTGAAAGCTGTTATAGCTGCGAAGGGATGACTGACTCCAAATTAATGCCTATGGATTTAGAATGGGATGTCATAAAAGTTTCTGTAGGTGTAATATGTAGATGGCCCAATACTTTTAGAGTGTATTAACCTGTTGCCACATACCCAGTTTTTCAAGCTGCTACTCGGACGTGCTAAAATTCTGATAGAAAGGGCAAAGGCAGCATCAGTTCAATTACATTTAAAGCTACAGAAGCAAAAACAGACCAAAACAGCTAAAAATCAGGGGTATAAGTTAAAGCATCTGTGTGACAAGAAGATAGATAGATAGATAGATAGATAGATAGATAGATAGATAGATAGATAGATAGATAGATAGATAGATAGTTGGATAATTACTTTGCAGCTTAATAGTGTACTAGTTGCATAATCAAAATATATGTCATATCTATAGTAAATGTACTTATAATGTGGAATAGCCCTTTTCAGAATCATATTGGACAAAAGTTTTGATTAATTAAAGTGTGTATTACTTAATCTTACAGCTTGATTTTATTGCTGGGTAGGTTGATCAATAATTATGAAATTTATGTGCAAAATAAAAACTAAAGCTTTAAAACAAATAGCCTGCAGTACTAACGAAATTGCGGTATAGTAGAAAGGCCAGTTAGCATAACATATACTAAATATATGCCAGTGTGTAAAATATTAATTAAAAACCAATGCAGTGATTTTTTAAATCTCATAAACCCATATTTTATTTACAAAAGAGCATAGAAAATATATCAAATGTTGACACAGAGACATTTTGCTATTTCAAAAATAATAGCTCATCTTGGTGGCAGCACATCTCAAAAAAGTTGGGATGGGGGGGGCACAAGGCTGGCAACGTAAGTGGTGCTTAAAAGAAACAGCTGGAGGAACATGTTGCAACTAATAAAGTTAACTGGCAACAGATCAGTAATGTGATTGGGTATAAAAAGAGCACCTCGGAGGGGCGGAGTCTCTCAGAAGTAAAGATGGGCAGAGGTTCAGCAATCTGCCAGAAACTGTGTCTACAAATTTTGGAACAATTTCAGAATAATGTTCCCCAACCTAAAGTTGCAGTAGATTTTGAGAATCTGGAGATATCCCGATGTGCAAGGGACAGACAAAAAACAATTTTGGATGGTGATGATCTTCAGGTCCTCAGGCAGCACTGGATTACAAACAGACATGATTGTGTCATGGAAATCACTGCATGGGCTCAGGAACACTTCGACAAATCATTGTCTGTGAACACAGTTGGCCTTGTCATCCACAAATACAGGTGAAGCTCTATCATGCAAAGAAGAAACCACATGTGAACATGATCCAGAAACACTGATGTCTTCTCTGGGATATAACTCATTTAAAATGGACTGAGGCAAAGTGAAATAACTATAAAAATTTGAAATTCTTTTTGGAAATCATGGATGCCGCACCCTTTAGACTAAAGAGGGAGAGGGACCATCCAGTTTGTTATCAGCACTCAGTTCAAAAGCCTGCATCTCTGATGGTACAGTATGGGGGTGCATTAGTGCCTATGGCACTGAGAACTCGCAGATCTGGAAAGGCGCCATCAATGCTGCAAGATATATACAGGTTTTAGAGCTCCCCTCTAGATGACGTCTTTTTCGGGTAAGACCTTGCATATTTCAGCAAGACAATGCTAAACCACAAACTGCAGCTATTACAACAGCATGGCTTCATAGTAGAAGAGTCCGGGTGTTGGACTGGCCTGCCTGCAGTCCACACCTTTCTCCAGCTGAAAACATTTGGCACATTATGAAACAAAAAACAAAGAAGACCCAGGACTGTGGAGGAAGTGAAATCCAGCATCAGACAAGAATGGACCAACAGCCATCTCCCAAAGGTCCAGCAGCTGCTCTCCTCAGTTCCCAGATGTTTATGGACGGTTGTTAAAAGAAGAGGGGATGCTACACAGTGGGAAACATGACCCTGTCCCAGCTTTTAAAAAAAAAAACGTGTTGCTGCCATCAAATTCAAGAGCTAGTATTTTTCATGAAATGGTAAAATGTCTCACTTTAAACATTTAATGTGTTTTTGATGTTCTTTTGTGGATAAAATATTGGTTTATGAGATTTGCACCTGGTTTTGATGCATGTTGAGCGCAGCTTATATTCTCAGACGTTATATCTGTGGCACAGAAAATAAAACTACTTTACATAATGTTTACAAAATTCACTTGAAAATGTTTAGTTTTTTTAAACATAAAGGCAGTACTGATAATTACCATAGGAATGTTATCACACTATACATCATGAGTTATGAGATTATGTAAGGATCCTTGAAAACAGAAAACAGACACAGCACGTCTTCTATTAGGAATGCACCAACTTTCTCCATCACCTGACACACTGCAGAGGTGCAGCCATGACAACACACACACACACACACACACACACACACACACGCATGCACAAACAACCTGGCAGAACTGCTTGAACCGCCTCCCCTCCCTTCTCCTCTCTTCTCTCTGACAGCTGGCCTGAAATGACAATTTCAAAGCCTGAATATTAAAGGTTTGGAAAGTCACTTTAATCTGATTACCTATCGGCTGCAAATCACCACACGGGAAAATTTATCGACCGAAGAGAGTGTGGAAAGAGGTAAAAATACATCTAGCGCACATATTTTGACAAATGTGATGATAAATGAGAGTTAACTGGTGGACAGAAAATAAGTGTACCTGTCTATTTTAGAAGTAAAAAAATGTTTCTTAAGATGATATTAACACTATCCATCACTTATGTGTCACCATTACTCACGCACAGTCCATCAATCAGATTAGTTATCATGCAGCCTCTATAATAATGTTTACTGATGGCGCTCCCAACAGAGGAAACATATTACTATACTTTATCAAATGCATTTAATAAGTACAGATGCTGCCGAACCAACAGACTGACATCAAAAACATCTACAACCAGAAAATGCTGCTCTGAACCACCTCAGCCCCTCAGACAGGAGTCCTATCAGTGCTGGCACAAGGCGCAATTAATTGGATGGGCGTTTGACTTCGACAGTCTGCCACTAACAGTCAAGGTTGTTCCTTTTTTGTTTGTTTCGTTTGCTTTGATTTTTTATTCTGTCCTTCCTCCGCAGACAAAATCTGCACAATAGCTGCATGCCTTTTTAGTTCTTTTCATTAAAAGACTATAAAAGGTTGTAAAAGTTGGGGTTTCTTTCAATTTACAAAATTCAAGGATGAATGGCAATGATGAACTGTAGCATTATTTCTTTATGTAGGGTCATGGCATGCGATTTTTGTATGCACCGCAACTTAAATTCTAAGGATTATTAAATGTACTGATT
Organism: Etroplus canarensis; assembly: GCA_015106775.1. Classification (NCBI taxonomy): domain Eukaryota; kingdom Metazoa; phylum Chordata; class Actinopteri; order Cichliformes; family Cichlidae; genus Etroplus; species Etroplus canarensis. The sequence continues at coordinate 48,289 of VUQH01014947.1, forward strand.
TATATCCCAAGCTAGAAAGAAAAATAGATACGCAGTCATGTGAACAAGAATGTTTTCACAGGACTCCATGCAGACTTGTGAAAAACTAAGTACACCCCGTGATTCAGTAGTTTGTAAAACCACCTTTGGCAGCAGTGACTTGAAGTATTTGTTTTCTGAATGGCTTTATCAGTCTCTTATATCACTGTGGAGGCGTTTGGCCCACTCATCTTTACAATGTCATTTGTGTTTATGCACAGCTCTTTTAAGGTCCCGCCACAGCATTTCATTTGGGTTAAGGTCTGGAATTTGAATGGGCCATGTCAGCACCTTTATTCTTTTGTAGTGTTGTGTTTGGGATCATTGTCCTGTTGCATGAATGCATTCTTACCAAGGTTTAGCTCATTTTTCTCTCTAGAATATTTTGTTATATGGAGGAGTTTGTGGTCGGCTCCATGACTGCGAGGTGCCCAGGTCCTGTGGTTGCAAAACAAACCAAAATCATCACCCCTCCACCACCGTGCTTGAAAATTAATCTGAAATAAACTGTGCATAATGGGTAAATATCTTCTCTTTGATGCCGTACTGTACCAAAGGACATTGTTTCAAAAGTCTTGTGATTTGTTCAGATGTAACTTTGCAAACTTAAGCTGTGCTTCCATGTTCTTTGTGGAATTAAGGGGCTTTCTCCTAGCAACCCTTCCATCTAACCACACTTGCTCAGTCTATCTAACTGTACAATCTAACTGCAAAGTCATAAGCTTTATTATTTAACATGCTAACCAAGGCCTGCAGCGCATGGGTTTTCTGAGCACTGGTCTGAACTTTGGGTGAATTTGCTGAGGCATCTACTCCTTGGAAGGTTGTGGCTTTGCGTTAACACACTCCTTTTATAGATATTCTATTAATCAAGGTCATTTGATTAGCAGCACCTGGCTGCTACTTACTCTAATAACTCCTATGAAAGCCATAAGGATATACTTGGTTTTTCACAGGACTGCATAGAGTCACCTGGCTGTATGTTGAATTTAAAACCAAATCTATTTTGAGGGTAGCAAAAGACCTCCTTGTCTAAGTGTTTGTTATGCTTAAGTAAAGTAACAAATACATTTGTCTAAAACAAAACAAGAGATGCAATGTTTTCTTTGAGAGTGTTGATGGAGAAGTATAGAGAAGGTCAGAAGGAGTTGCACTGTGTCTTTGTGGATCTTGAGAAAGCATATGATAGGGTGCCAAGAGAGGAAGTGTGGAATTGTATGAGGAAGTCAGGAGTGGCAGAGAAGTATGTGAAGGTGGTGCAGGACATGTATGAGGACAGTGAGAAAGTGGTGAGGTGTACAGTAGAGTTACAGATGGGTTCAAGGTGGGGGTGGGATTACGTCAGGGATCAGCTCTGAGCCCCTTCTTGTTTGCAATGGTGATGGACAGACTGACAGATGAAGTCAGGCAGGAGTCTCCGTGGACTATGATCTTTGCAGACGACATTGTGATCTGTAGTGAGAGTAGGGAGGAGGTAGAAGAGACCCTGGAGATGTGGAG
>VUQH01014949.1:1820-13470 GCA_015106775.1 Etroplus canarensis
CGGGGGGGGGGCGGAGGGGGGGGGGGGGGGGGGGGCACCAGACCCCCACCCCCCACCCCCCTCAGCAGTGCCACTGCCTTACAGTGCCCAGCACCACTGGATGAGCTCACATAGGAGGAATGTTACTTAGTACTTCACTGGAGTACTAACTTAATGTACTTGTACTTTAAGTTACTTTCTGCTTCAGCTGAGCTGTATTTTGGATGAAAATCCTGCAGTTTGTACTCCGTGCCATTTATTTTAACGCTTTATGTTGCAGAGAAATTATGGATCAAGTCACCCAACAATATATAAGCAATAAAACTCACCAAACACTGCAACATTAAAGTGATAAACTTCAATAAATCAGTTATTTTGATCAAGTGATATAAAGTATATGATTCTGAAAGTTTTATTATACGTAATGGGTACATTAGGTACTTTAAAGATACCTTTTTTATTACTTAAGTAACTTTTACTCTCTTGACCTCCAGGATGGTGACAAAAAGTTCATGCGTGGTAACGAGCCATACACCCGCCCCTGCGGCTGGAACCGGGTCGCCCTGCGGGTCATGCAGAAGTACGATGGCGGGGACAACTGGCTCGGGACGGGGAAGGACGCCTGGCCCGTCTCCTATCAGGGAAAAAACATGGACGGCTCCATCATCCTGACTCATGGCGGCAACCCGGACGACCAGCCCAAGTTTCTGGATGCTGCTGCCGCCTCTCTGGTGAACACGGAGACGAAGGGCCGCGGGGTGTACTCCACGCCGGACATCAAGGTGGCAGAGAAGTACTGCAAGAAGTTCAAGTCCAAAGTGGACGGGAAGACGTACCAAGTGGTTCTTCAGAACCGCATCAACCCGAAGGAAAGGAAGAAGTGCGAGAGACAAGACGTGTGGCTGGTGTACATCCCCGAAGGCACCAGCGACGTGAAGACGAGGGCCATCGTGCAGGAGTCTGTCCGCCCGTACGGGCTGCTGCTGAAGCAGGTGTGAGCTACGCGTCCTCGCTCAGTTCCGTCCCATGAGTTCCAGATTATCAACAAAAACCTCAGAAGAATGGCTTCACGCTTACCCTGGACTGATGTAGTGAGGGGACCTCTAACCGCTGTTTACTGGGGGGGGCTGCAGGGATCATCGGTAACCCGGGTTACAGTAATGCTTTCATTTTTCACCGTGTATTAAAAACAAGGCATCATATCTGACCTCACTGAATCATGCTGCATTTGACTCAACGCGGAGGTTGGAAATTTCTAAATCCGGAGCGGGAAGAATCCAACTAGTTGCAACGCCAAGTGCAAGAAGGACAAACAAATGCAGATACCGTCACTTCCAATATTTTACAGCATATTGCGCACAGTAATTGACAAAGTAACATCTATGCTTTATCATTTTCATAACTGGAAACCGAACGTTTCTTTTTCAGTTTGGAGTTTAGAAATTTTGAATTCCGAGTTGCCTCAAATGCAGCATTGTTACTGACTTCCTGCTGAGCTGCCTTAGTCTGAAATCCTTTATACTTAGTTTGTTGCCACACTGTCATAGTTGTAAGAGTCTAATGGTGCAACAAGGCTGCGTAGAAAAGATGGATGTCTCAAGTCTTCATTTGGATCCTAAACTTCAACATGTTGCCCGTTGCCGGCTCAGCTCTTTGAAGCAACTTGACCTCATCAGGTCACAGATAGAGTGAACAGTAGGCTCATTTTCTCATAGACTTCAATAAAATCAGACTTCTTTTTACAGTGTTCCGCCCCCTGCTGGCCATGGGAAAGAATGCAGATTCAAGGCACTAGGGGGTCACTTTCCAGATATCCATCTTTTATATACAGTCTGTTAGAAGACTACGGAGTCCTCTAGAAGAGGTTGATTTATGCTGCCATCTAGAGTTACTTAGTGTTATTTCCTTGATTTTTGCACAAGATCAGAAAATTTTGCACTATAGTAAAAAAAAGTGGGGCTAAGTGAGATTGTTCTCCTTTTTAATCTGCTTTTTTGTCCTTTTGTTTCTTCCAATCTGAACTGGCGTGATTACAGTATGAGGTCATTCTTGTTTTCAGACCTTTAGTAGTTTTATTCTAACATGAACTTGATTTTGTTTTATTGTTACTTTTAATTGAATTTGTTGCTATGAAGTGTGACGCCACCAGGCTGATGTTTTTCATAGCGTGGCTTTTTTTTTTGACTAATTTACTGCAGCCAACTGTGATTTTAAGGACATATCTTTAAACTCTTTCATTTAGCTCCTGAGGGCCACACTGCTGTATCACTTGTGTGATCAAATGTCTGTTTTATTGTATGTCTGAGTTGTGATGAAAGGTTGACGGGAATTAAACAGAAAGTATACAGAGCTTGGTGTGAGGATGCTCTTCATTATGTCGAGTCACTCATTTGACCAGGACATGGTCTCACTTTCTCTTTAGTAGAGACAGACATGGTCAGCAGCAGTCCTCAGGTAGACTGTGGGATGCTCAGCTGGTACTGAGGGGCCCCAAGTGTGGCGAGAAAATATCCCCCACACCACCACACCACCACCAGCAGCCTGAACTCAGTGTGAACTTTGGCAAACTGTCTTGACAATGAATACATGCCAACATGCATTGAATTACTAACACGCAATTGATTAGATATGGGTTAAAGAGCAGTTAAACACGTGTACCTAATAAAGTGGCCAGTAAGTGTATAGCATGTTTTATGACATTCTCATTTAAAATGTTCATTTCTTAATAGAGGATGTACTTTTGTATCGTGTCCCTGTAGTGTAGTGGTTTACACATTTGCCATGTAAGCAAAAGGTCCCTGGTTCAATTCCAGGCGCGGACACAAGCCCCTCTCACCATGGAGCGTTGCGTCAGGAGGGGCATCCGGTATAAAACGTCCGCCGAATTACCAGTGTGGATTAATCTGCTGTGGCGACCCCGTGGGAGCAGCTGAAGGTACTGTGGGAGTATTGTTGCTAGTTTTATGGAGAGGACTGTAATTCTGGCAACCAACCAATAGAGGGCAATAAAGCTCTATTGGTTGGTTGCCAATAGAGCTTGGCAACCAAGCTAGTAATAGTAGAAAAAAAATTGTACATGATCACTTCTAATTTTATAGCCCTCAGCGGTAAACTGAGCTTCATAATGACACGCGTGTTATGGCCACGCTGCTGCACGGCGTGACAGAGAGGAAACCATCCACCCACCTGACCACAGGTACAATCCGGCCACGCAGATGAAACAGAGAGCGAGCAACGCTGGAAGAACGCAGATCCCCAGACCCAAACACGGCTTCTTCATCTGGTCTGCGGAGGACTGCCCGTCCACTCCTGGAAACACAAAAACACAACAGAAACAGCTGTTTATTGTCTTTTAACCGCTGTATAAAAACCCCTGGCAGCTCTGATACCAACAGACACATTTTGCATGAATCTGCACCTTTATTGATAAAATACATCCTTTAAAGAAACCCTGTGGACTTCTCAGGTCTCCTGGGCCGACCCCTGCTCCCACAGAAGGACAGCTCCACTGCCAGTGTCACTTACAGGGAGGCACAGCCCGGGATAAACAGCGCCCCCTACAGGCACTGTTCTCATTGCAGTCATGGAAATTAAGTGGTTCAAACAGTCTCAGCGTTTGGATGGATATGGATTACTTGTACAGTACTGTGCAAAAGTTATGAGCCACCCCTTATTTCTTTCTATATTGCCAGGAAAACGGGAAATAGGTGCAACAATTTACTGAAACACGTGCAAACATTGATGGAAATACAGTATATAAGGTAAAAAGGGAGTTTCAGAGCTTGAAATCATTATTTGGTATGACCACCTTGAGTCCTCAGCACAGCCTGAACTCACCGAGTCTTCTGTCATTTCTCTACGTAGCCTTCAGGAATAGTTCTCCAGGCTTCTCAAAGCTCTCCTTTGGATGTTGGCTGTCTTTTGTCCCACTGTCTGCTGGGATGATCCCACACTGCTTCAGTAATGTTGCAGTCCATCCATCACTCCTGAAGACCTGATGCCACTCATTTTCAGTCTAGTCTTTGTGTAATTTGGCATACCTCAGCTTTTTCTTTCGGTTTCCCTTTCTTGATAAAGACTTCTTACGCTTCCACTGAGACATTCCTGTTTCTTCAGGACTTTCAGGTTCTGTTCTTCTGTTGTAGAATTTTTTTTAGACCTGACACTTATTATTTCCTCCGTTTGTCCAGTTTCCTCAACATTTTTAAGGACACACAGCTCACCATGCTGAGATATGTACAATTTTCAGCTAGTTGCTCTTTGGGAATCGGCTTGTTGGTACAAAAATGCTATTTTCTTTGGCTGTCTGTTCTGTGCAGACACAGGACTGATTCAGCTAACTACCCTGAACTGTGTTAGATGCATTTTTTTATGCTCCAGTGATCCATAGGTCAGCGTTAAATGACTTAACAAGTAAAATAACATTCCTCTGATAATGGTCAGGTAAAAAGACTGGACTGAAAATGAGCGAAGAAGCAGCGAATGTCCAAACAAACACTTTGAAAGGCCTTCAGAAAGCCTGGAGGACTGTTGTTCAAGACCGCTTCAAAAATGAGAAAGAAACCAGGGGTGGCTCGAGACTATTGCACAGTGCTGTACATATACTGACCTCATTGTCTGAAACTGGCTGTGTTTAATATGAACACCCACCATTGGAACGGTGTAAGGAAATGTCAGATAGATCCACTTTAATGGTAAAAACCATGAGGTAGCGAGCTTTGAGTTTGACTCGGGACTTTTAGAAAAGCACCTTTTCTGCCAGCACCTTTGAAACCACCTCTGTTTTCCACCAAAAGGGCAGCATGACTTTCTTCTCAGCTAAGCAGGCATTGCTTATCATTAATGACATCTGATTTTCGGAAACTTGCGTCTGTATCAAACAACGTGACATATTCATTCATATCATCATTTTACTCAGGCTTTGTTCCAACCTCAGAAACCTTCATTTCAAAGTCTCCTGGAGATGCAGAAGCACAGCTTAGCTTTGATGATGAGCTGACACAATACGTGCAACACGCAGACATTTTATGGAAAATCAAGAGTGAAATGACTCAGGCTTATGCCGTCATGTTTCTTCTCCCCCCCTCTTTTTTCCAGAGGCCCATCTGCACATCTTGTACCCCTGCATTTTGCACCAAGACAGGACTGAGTCATCGCTTTTTGGTAAACATCTATATTTTGCCAATTTCTGCACACATATAGATTTTTGGTACCAGGAGCTTTCTGGTTTGTAGTCCTCTTGTAGTCTGAGTTCTGCTGACCAATCACACTTGAGCTTTGGTTGCATGCGGGTAAACAGCCAGTGTCGAGACTGCATTTGTCGAAATCCACCAATAACCATCAGGTCTCATCTGACAACAATTTAGCTTTTTTATTTATTTTGTCTTTTTAATGGATGTAAACAACGAACACGACACTAAACATCAGCCACTACGGCGGGAGCAGCTTCATCCTGCAACTGATGCACATTCGTCAGGGGACCAAACCCAGTCATGGTGGCCTCATGGGAAATCACAAATTCTTCTTCTTCTTCTTCTTCTTTCGGCTGCTCCTCCTCAGGAGGGCAGAGTGTTAGTTTAAACCTAGAAATGGATCGTTCAGTGACTATAATGAAAACGAGATCACGTTCGTCTCACCATCCACAGTCAGCTGAATGCCTCTGTTAACGTGCACGTCGGCTGAATACTTCCAGACACAGAAGTACAGCCCGGCATCCTCCTCCTCCACCTCCTCGATTTCCAGGCTGACCGGGCCGCCCTGCAGGTCCCCCTTCCTGCTGATGCGACTGTTGTTGTTGTGAAAGTCATCTGTGTCTCTTCCTGTAAGTTTTCCCTTTCGAACAGTGAGCAGAGGCAGCAGCTGCTCTGAGCGCAGCAGGTACCAGGTCAGCTCATCACTGGACGTCGTGTTGCAGAGCAGAGAGACGTTCTGCCCCGCCTGGACCACCGGGGTGGAACCCAGGACAGCTGAGGCTGAGGACAGGGGACATCCTGCAGCACCTGAGGAGAGACGCAGGTGAAGACAGCGATCACCTCAGGGATTCTCGACATTATAGTAAATACACTGCAATCAGTATGTGGCTTTAGAGAAGAACTTGTCAAAAAGTATGCAGACACCCCAGCCTGAACCAGCTCCGTTCTGGATTTGAGGAAAATGCTGCATCTAAATGACGTGATCGCAGCATCTCATTTCAAACACTGAACTCAAGCGCAGCAAGTTTAGGATGTTGTGCAGGTGGAGATGAGTTTGAATCTTATCCTCTTCCAGCTTTTTGCTCTTTTGAATATTTACTGACTGATGCCTCAGTTCCCACTCTTCATTTTGTCTTCTTCCAAAGAGAAAGAAGAGAACCCTTAAACTTTCTGCTAATATTTTATTTCATTTTCGGTGGAAACGCTCATGATGACAACAGTTCAGGACGGTAAATAAAACTGACCCTGCTCGGTGCTGTGATATTTTACATAGGGTCAGGACCCCCTCACATAGATAAATAAGTCACTTTGCAATCATATTTTTCTATGGGATTTTGTTCTGCTGTTTTTGAGTCTCTCACAGCTCTTTCAGACATAGGTCACCTGCTGTCTTTTTACTGTCCCCCTGATATTATTCCACCCAGACTTTTTAAGGATGTGTTTAAGGTCGTTGGCCCCTCTGTTTTGAATAAATTCCTGAAAATGTTCCACATATTTTTAAACATGCCATCATTCATTCCCTGATTAAGAAACAGAACCTTGACCCCACCGTTCTACCTCATTTTAGGCCCATTTCAAAACTTCCCTTAATATCACAGGAGGTTGTCTATGAGCAGCTGCAGTCTCATGTTGACTGTAGTAACGTTTCTGAAAAGTTTCAGTCAGGTTTTAAGTCCCAGCACTGAAACAGGCCTTCTAAGAGTTTGAAATGACTTGCTTTTAATCACTGACTCTGGGAACTCTGCTGTTCTGCTGCTCCTGGATTTGACTGCTGCGTTTGATACCGTGGGCCACAACAGTCTTCTGCCTCGCCTGGATCTGAGTGCGGGGATTCGGGGCACTGCCCTCACATGGATGAAGTCATGCCTCTCAAACAGGAGTTTTTCTGTCCAGCTGTGCCAGTACTCTTCCTCTGTGTCAAAATTGAACTGTGGGGTCCCACAGGGCTCAGTTCTGGGCCCTCTAACTTTTTTTTTTTAAATACATGCTCCCATTAGGTCCCATTTTTAATAAGCATAATGTCAGCTTTCATTACTTTACAGATAATATGCAAATCTACCTCCACATTAAAACTAATGATTGTGTCTTTGTTCAGGCTCTTTTAAACTGTCTTAAGGATGTCCAGGCTTGGATGGATCAAAACTTCGTAAGTTTAAACGAGAAGAGCAGAAATTATTTTATTTGGGCAACAGAACCTTTAAGACGCTGTGACAGTGCCATCGGCAGTCTTAGTTCATACTGTTACCTCTTTGCAAAAAAACCTGGGTGTCATTTTTGACAGTGACATGAAATTTAACAAACAAATTTGCTCTGTGGTCAAAACAAGCTTTTTTCAATTCAGACTGTCAGCAAAGGTCAAGGCCTACCTCCCTAAAATGTTTTGAGAGGATGATTCATATATTTATTACATCAGGCCTGGATTAGCATAACTCTTTATATGTTGGTCTCATGCTGCCTGGGAAGAAAAAGCATGACCACATAACCCCAGTTCTTGAATTATTGCATTAACTTCCTATTCATTTTAGAATTCAATTTAAAATTTTCTTAATTGTTTTTAAATGCTTGAGTAACCTAGAGCCTTCTTATCTGTCAGAGTTCCTTAAACCTCACTGCCCATCCAGAGCACTGGGGTCAGCTAACGCTCCTGTCACACCTTGATGATTTAACCGTATGCGGATGTATCAAAATTTCTCTAAAACGCCGGCATACGCAGAACTCTCGATGTTACCTCGGGCGTATGCATAACGTATTCATAATGAGCTGGACACACACACACACATATATATATATATATATATATATATATAACATATTAGTAACCTATATAGAACGTTTCCATAACTGCCAATGCACCATTACACGATAGCTGTAAGTTAGAAACACGTTCAGTAAGTGCTGTGGTCGTCCAGAACACGTCAAATACATCTACATACGTCAATATGTGTTGGAGATAAGTTCACTATAAGTTATACATAGGTTCAAAGCACCTTAGTTTTGGGTATACTAGAAATTATCTCACTGTATTTCAACTTATGAGTAACTTACAAGTGACGTGTGTCAGTGACACATACGGCCCGCAAATACACGACGTGTGAGCCGTATGCTGGCATGTGTCCAAAATTTTGTGCATGCTCAAAATTTTTCGTCGACCTCACTGTACTACGACTCATACCAGTTGCTTTAGTGTGCTCTTGACTTATACAAAACTTATCAATAACTTATTCGATGTACGCCAGCGTATTCGCCTCATTTTTCACACTTTGGCATACACTTGGTCAAGGTGCGACAGGGGCTTAACCAGGTTTCTGGCTGCGCCCAAAGCTCGACTCAAACTTGTGGGGATTGAGCCTTTACTGTAGTGGGACCCACACTGTGGAACAGTCTACCTTACCAGGTCAGAGCTGCAATGTCTGTAGAACATTTTAAATCACTTCTAAAAACTTATTTAACCCCAGCAAGGCAAGCTAGTCTGACTTTGTTAGCTTTTATTTTAGTTTTAGAATTTTTACATCTTTTATTTTCTGTCTTATTCTGATTTTATTGTTATTCTTAGCATTTTGCTTATTTTATGTATTAATATTTTAAATGTGTTCATTTTTTTATTGCTTAGGTTCCCTTTGGAAAGCTGAGGTTGTTCTAAAACGGTGCTGTAGAAAGAAACTTGGCTTCACACTCAGGACCAAACTGGCCTGAAACCGTTCCATCAAAGAGGAAAATGTGCCGTCAGCTGCTACCCTGCATTCTCCCCAAGGGGTCGCCACAGCGGAGTATCCGCATCGGTAATCTGGCAGAGGTTTTACGCCGGATGCCCTTCCTAAACCCCCCCCTTTAAAAAAAAATCCTCACCTACATAATACATAACTTTGAGTTATATAATACACAAATAAACAGAAAAAAAATCATCTTAAAAAGTCCATTATCCAGATTTTGATTCAGTTTATCTCCAAAACTTGCTGTTTAAATCTGTTCAGAGTTTTTTGAGTCATATTGCACAAAACAGACAAACAATCAAATGCCAGTGAAAACAACTGACTGTTCACTTTATTAGGTACACCTCTTCAACTGTGCTTTTAGGCATTTATGTTGGTGTCATAACAGCAGGAACAATCCCACTGCCATTTCTCTATTAGTCCAGTCACAGTAATATCTATATTCATGTGTATCTATATATCTGTATACACTACTCACAAAAAGTTAAGCATGCACCTAAAATGCACTCTAACCTTTACAGGTGACCTTAGTTTGACCTTCCCTACACTTTTGAATGCACATGTCCAACTGTTCAGCGTTTCGGTGCGTTTTGCATAACTTCCTGTTCTCTAACCAGGTGCTTAACGGTAAAATTCACAACTGCTGCTGGATCCACGAATCGACCAATAAACGTTCAGGTTCAGTTAGAATCACTTAAACAGTCGTCTTCATCACGCCGTTCACAGTTTGACATCATGAGACCAGGACCACAAATAAAAACTGGTCAACAGCCCCTCGCCACTGCGAGGCTTCAAACAGGATGTCGTCAGAGGGACGCGTCCCCTGAGCTTAGAGTGTCACAGCAGGTTGGACAGAGACACACAGAGACTGGACGTGTCACAGAAGTCAGGATGGAACTGAAGGTCAAGTTCACGTGATAAATGATGGAGACATTTTGTGCTGTGGTATACTCACCACTGCATGCTTCTACTGAAATGCTCTACCTTCATGATATTACATCACTGCAGCGTCAACTTTTTACAGTTTCCATAAATTTCACCCAAAACACAAACATGCTTAACTTTTTGTGAGTAGATATACTCCATAAAACACATTTTTATTCAACAAAGTCTCCACAAGAAGTGAATACAGGGAGTCTGAAATGAGCAAGAAGACTAATCTGTCTGATCCCCTACCCCCCACGTCCCAGGGGCCCCCTGCGCACCTGTCTGCTCGCTTTGTTAGATTGTTATCAGAGTGGCACCTCACCGCAAACACACCATCACCCCGAGACCGCCAGAACGTGGGCACCTGCCGTCTGCGGTGCCCGCTCGGAGCCGGAGCCCCGCCCGCGCCGAAACAGCAGATAATTAAAAAAAAAAAAAAATCAAACGAACTTACAAAGAACCGCCAGGATCCACGCGACACCTGACGTCATTAAAATCATATCAGAGGGTCCAGGTGCGCGAGCCGGCTGCAGCGCGAGGACCGTCAGGCTCATGGAGCGGACAGACAGACAGAGACACAGACACAGACACAGACGTGACTGGGGACTGGGGACTTTATTGACCACCGGCGACACAGCGCCGGAGCGCTGAACGGAAGAAAGACTTTCCAGCGAAGTGCGTCGGGACTCGAGCGGGAGACGCCAGGTTTCGTTTCTGCTCAGAGCCGTCTGCGCACGTCCGGGAGCTGCCCTTTCAAAATAAAGCCACTGCTTTGAGTCACTTTAATCTGATCTTCAGACGCTCCAGTAATGATCTCTAACTGTGAAAACATAAAGATACACTTTATACACAAAATTAAACCCTGAATGTTTTATATTTCCTCTACTCATTTCACCATGATGCACCGCAGAACAGCACAGGAAATCAGTCCTGCCTGAGGTCATCATCATCGTCATCATCGTCATCTTTTTGCTCATCAGAATCAGAATGGTTTTAATTGCCATTGTCAGTGAAAGCTACACAGACTAGGAACTTGCTTTGGTGTTCTGGTGCAACAACATAGAACAAACAGACAAACAGAACAAAGGAACAGGAAATAAAACTGGAGCAGAATAAGATAAATAATAAGGCAATAAAACTATAATATTTATAACTTATAGAACTCTGTATGTACAGATGTACACGTAGGTGACAGATGCAGTGTGAATGTGCAGTTCCGGTTGTGGGTTATTTGCTGTCCATGATTTTTACGGCTGAAGGAAAGAAACTGTTCCTGTGGCGGGAGCTTCTGGTCCTAATGGACCTTAGCCTCCTGCCTGAGGGGAGAGGGTCGAATAGTCCATGTCCAGGGTGAGAAGGGTCAGCTGTGATCCGACCTGCACGCCCTCGAGTCCTGAAGACATACAGGTCCTGGAGAGATGGGAGGCTGCAGCCAGTCACCTTCTCAGCAGCACGCACAATGCGCTGCAGTCCCTGCTTGTCCCTGGCGGTGGCCCCAGCGTACCACGCGGTAATGGAGGAGGTGAGGCTGGACTCAATGATGGCCGTGTAGAACTGCACCAGCATCTTGGTTGGCAGCTTGAGTTTCCTCAGCTGCCGCAGGAAGAACATCCTCTGCTGGGACTTTTTGATGATGGAGCTGATGTTCGGCTCCCACTTGAGGTCCTGGGTGATGATGGAGCCCAGAAAGCGGTGGGAGTCTATGATGGAGACCGAGACGGGGGAGTTTGTTAGGATGAGCGGGGTTGGAGGGGCTGTGACTTTTCTGAAGTCCATAATCATCTCCACTGTCTTCTGGGCATTCAGCTCCAGGTTGTTGCGGCTGCACCAGGACACCAGCCA
>VUQH01014950.1:3367-29105 GCA_015106775.1 Etroplus canarensis
AGACTTGATTTACCATGCAGACTCACACAGGCAAACTGGAGTGGACTTTAATGCTTGGATCGGCTGGATAATTAATATCTAAGCAGCCTCAACAACCAGGATTATTATTAATGACTGGGAGCTCCCACCTCCCCCTCCAGTTTTCGCTACACACCCCTCCTGATGGCAAGGTCCATAAATCGATCCAGTAAGCAGGAGTTGGGACAGCATCCCAGCCCCCACCTCCGGCCTTCCCATCACCGTCACCACGGCAACTATAGAGGAAGAGGGGGTATTTTTGGACCACTGAGACTGAGGAAGTGGTAGGGTAAAAGTGGCATGTTTGTGAGGGGATAACAAGACAGAAGACGTCAGACCTGGGGGGTTTACAAAAAGTATTTTCTCACATGATCTGGGATTGTCTTGCACATATGGCAGCACTACATCAGCAAAGCGTGAGACAGATCCTATATGTGGACGGTGCCAAGCAAGCAGTCTGTTGTGAAAGACACAGCTGTTTTCCACTGATGGATGCCTGTCTTATCTCAGTCAGCATGGTTTTTAATGTGAAGCAAAATGAGAAAACATGCTTTTGGTAACTGTGCTGTAATGCTTTATGAGCAGTGTAATACTGAAGCAAGTATAGTTGTTTAGCCTCTCTTCTAATGGGTTTCTGTTCTTACACTTTCATTCTTCGTTGCCATTGCCGAGTTCTGGAGGCATTTAACTTTGAGATAAAACAGTCCCACAAGAAGTCTGAAATAGTGTAACTGCTTGTCTAAACTACTCATTTGATAGAAAAACCATAGATGAATGTATGGAAATGACTGTTAAAACCATATATCGCATATGTGTGTACGCAACTACAGTTTTATGACAGGTCAAAGTTGAACAAGAAAGCAATTCAGCATACTTTAAATTTGTACCACAGTGATGCAACTTACAAGGCTTGTTCTATTGTCAGATGAATAATATGACATTTTTGGGTAATACTCTTGTTCATTTTCTGCTGATATTTAGATGAAAAAATGGATATCATTCTTTTGTATGTACATAGAACCAGATGCAGCTACCTTAGCCTTGCAAAAACTGTGCACAGAGGCAACCAAACAAACAGCCTGGCCCTTCAAAGTTGAAAGAATTGCTCTGTCCTTAAACTTGTCATGTATCTCATTTATTCAGCCATGCTGTTATTTATGATGTCTAAGTGACAACATTAGTTTAACACAATTTTTTTAGTCAGAAATTCTACCTGACAGACAACCCATCAAGATAATCATGAATGCCTCCAGGAAGTCACTAGCTTGCCAATATTCATTTTTTCGCGATTATTAAAACAAGATAAAGTTAGGGCCACACGTTTTGGCACAATAGCACAAACTTGCAGCTTTAATTCAAGGAGTTTGACAAAAGAATTGCATTAACTGTTTAGGAATTACAGCCAATTTTATACACAGTCCCTGGAGGCTCAGAAGTAATGGGATAATTGACTGACAAGCAGTTTCATGACCAAGTGAAGCCTGTTTCCTTATGATTTTATGAGAAAATAAACAAAAAAGATCTGCCAAGTTTTGAACTTCACTTTGGTAGCTGTTCACTGAAACTCTCAATATTATATCAAGGGATGTTGATGCAAGTGAAGGAGGTTATTATTAGGCTGAAAAACCTAAATAAATCTATCAGACATTCAGCAAAAATCTTTAGGAGTGGACAAAACAACAATCTGGTGCAGTCTTAAAAAGAAGGATTGCAATGGCTGTCTCAGCAACACCAAAAGGTCTGGAAGACAACTGAAGTGGATGATCACAGAATTCTTTTCTTGGTTAAGAAAAAAAACCCTTCAAAACAACTAGTTGAGAAGTTGCCAAGTTGAGAACACTGTCCAGGATGTAGACGTATCATTTTATATAATCAAGAGACCCCTTCATGAATATAAATACAGAGGGCTTACAGCAAGCTGTAAACTAAGGGTTACACTTAAGAACAGGAAGGCCAGATTAGATTTTGCCAGAAAAAATCTAAAAAAGCCTGCTTAGTTCTGGAAAAAATGGACAGATGAAACCAAGATTAGCTTGTAACAGAATGATTGGAAGAGAAAAGGAGAAGCAAAGAACAGCTCATGATCTGAACCATACCATATCTGTCACACTTGGTGGAGGCATTGTTATGGCATGGGCATATATAACTAGTAGTGGAATCAGGTCACTAGTTGTTACTGATGATGTGACTGATGATAGAAGTAGCAGGATGCATTCTAAAGTGTACAGGGCTATAATCTCTGCTCAGATTCAGCCAGATGCTGCAAAACTAATTGGATGGTGCTTCAGTGTGCAAATGGATGATGACCCAAAGCATACTACAAAAGTAGGATGAGATATTCTTCAATGGCCGAGTCAGTCACCTGATCTCAACCCAGTAGAGAAGCTTTTCAATTAAAAAGATAAAACTGAAGGCAGAAAGACCCACAAACAAACAGCAGCAGAAGGCGGCTGCAGTAAAGGCCTGACAGAACAGCTCAAGGGAGGAAATACAGCACTGGGTGATGTCCATGGGTTTAAGACTTCAGGCAGTTATTGACTGGAAAGCGTTTTCATCCAAGTAATAAAAACAATCCTTATATTTGAAATTATGTTAGTTTGTTCCACTGGGGACTACAAATGGGGGACTATGTATAAAATGACTGTAATTCCTATAGTTAATCCAGTACTTTTGTCATACCCCTTGAACTGAAGCTGAAAGTCTGCACTTCAGTTACACCTTGACTGATTTAAAATCCACAGCAGTGGTGTACCAGAGAAAAAAAAATCATCATTGTCCCAAAACTTATCAACCTAATTTTATGAAGTGAAAATTGCTTTTATATTTTAATACTCTATACAACAGAGTTTCTACACACAGAAAGTGCTGGAAACAAAATTTCCTGAGTCCTTCAGGCCTTAACTCCTGGATTAACATGTCCAAGACTTGTAAAAATAGCTTTGGCATGTCTGTGTCCATGAGGAAGAAAATGCTAGACTGGTAGGGATAACACCATCAGCTTAAACATCACCACTAAGTCCCGTTCATTAGCTTAAAACCTCACATCCAGTTGCTGTTTAAACACTGACTTGATTTCAGTCATCTCCTCGTGCACTGGTTTCTTCTTAGACAGTCTAATACCCTTTAAAGTCTGTGTACTGGGAGCTTCTCTGTTATGTAACATGGTGAGGCATTGGCGGACACGTGTTGTGCAAAAATAGTTTACGTGTGTGGATGCAAAGCGTGATTTGTGGCTTAATACAGCTTTGATGAGTAATAAAACACACTCTTGCTGACATTGTGTCTCATCAAGTAAAATAATCAAAATATTTTAATACTCTATGTTTGCCATTAATCCTTTTTCTAGATCATGTTCCTACGGACCTACAGGACCCCTTCTATACAGACCAGTATGAGCAGGAACACATCAAGCCCCCCATCATCCACCTGCTGCAGTCTGGAGAGCTCTACTGTCATGTGTGTGGGCTCATCCTTCATGCTGAGCAGGCCACCTCACTCCAAAGCCACCAGTCTGTCATCCAGGCTCTGTCCAGAAAAGGCATCTATGTCCTGGAGACTGACAACACACCAGTTTCTGAACTGGATCTCAGCGCATCACCCATCAAAATGGTAATATTACACAGAATATTGTATATTAATTGAGAAAATAGAACCTGTCAGGGAGTGTTTAAAGAGTCCCTTGCTTTCACATTTCCGAATCCCTTTGTGAGCCTTTATTTATCCAGTTGTGATCAACCCATTTTAGAAGGAGTACCTCTAAAACAGTAAATTGCCCAGTGCAAATGATGTCTGATCTGATACCTAGTGAGAGACAGCAGTGGAGTTGGACGGTCTTGTTTAAAGGCACTGTTGTGCTAGTAATGAGGGAAGAGCAAGTGCTGCTCTTTCACTCTGAATTTTTCCACCAATGATGTCTCTTTTCCTTTAAGCAGTAACTCAAACAGGAAGTAAATAAATTATAATATTTTGCATTAAAATGTAGCTTTCTAGGTTGTCTAGATTTAAGAATCCAAATTCATTTTCCTGTAAGATGAGTCAAGTTTTGGCCACTCCCACATACTACATTTGCAAAAAAACCCTAAAAATTTACTTTGTTTTTATTTCATTTATCGACACTCCTCCCCCCGAAATCTTTTTGTTTTCCTATGTGGTTTGCAATCCTCTGCAATAGTATAACCCAGTGACCTGGCAACCCACACATACCATCTGGTAACAAGCTAATATGATTTTGCTTTGCAGAGCCAAACGTGAGCTAGTAGTATTGGAAGAACTAGTGCACCAATGGATGTAACTGTTTTACAGGTTTTATGAGGTAAAATGAACCAAAAGTTCTTTTTGATTTTCAGAGTGTTCCTTTTCATTAAAATTGTTCTCATTATGATTTCCATAATTCTGAACATATGTCTGAAAATCATGTGCCGGACTTCCAGTAAAACAAATACATGCAAACACGCTTTCAATTTACACAGCTACTACTTAATTGTAAACAGACCTGTGATTCTAATTCATAGGAGTACTTCAAGAATGATGGGTTATCATAACATGTGGCAGGAAAAGTCATTTCAACTTAAAGTTTCTGCTCCTTATCTGTCCTTCCAGAGCTCCCACATCCACCTCATTGATGCCCTGATGATGGCCTATACAGTGGAGATGATCAGTATAGAGAAGGTGGTGTCTAGTGTCAAGCGCTTTTCAAACTTCAGTGCCTCAAAGGAGCTTCCCTATGACCTGGAAGATGCGATCGTCTTTTGGATCAACAAGGTAACAACTAAACATATGTGTTAATGCTTAGATTTGTGTGTTCTTTTATCTGTACTGACCTGCTGTATATTTGGTGCTTTAGGTGAACATTAAGTTGAGGGAGATTACAGAAAAAGAGTGTAAAATGAAGCAACATCTGCTTGAGTCACCCAGTCACCAAAAGGTAAACACATTGTCTGGCATTTTCTGTCTCACACACTTGGTCTCTTTCCCTCACTGTTTCAGAAACGAAGTTCCCATGTCTTAAAACGTGTCTTTCTTAAGTGATGTTGTCTGTTGTCCTACACGGATGCATGTTTCCTTAACAGGCACATTAACTGTAAGGCAGTCAACTCTTGCTTGCATCACCATCCTCATATCAACTTGCAAGGAGACATTCAAACATATTGTTTTTGTTTCATTTATTTACACCCATCATTTATGTTGTAGGTCTATGCATACTGCTTCTTTTATTTCCTAATTTAATTTGTAGACTATGTCACGCTTTATACTTTGAAACGACAGTTTCCATAATTTCAGAAAGCTGTGGGATTCAGCTTGGAAACCCCTTTTTAACTTACATATGTTTTTTAAAATGTATGTAATTGGCACAGTAAAGAGTATGCTGAATGAGCTATTAGCAGTTACTGTTTTCAGTGTAGCAATGGACGTGCAGACAGTTACTACAAGAGGATCTTGACACCGGAGAAAACTTTAAAATAGTGGTGGCAAGTTTAGGAAATAAAAGAGCACATTACATTTATTTTGGAGACATAAGTCTGTGTTATGATTTCACTGGGTTATTAAGATCAGGGGCAATTCTAGGATCAGTTATTTTGTGGTTGAGGCAATCAATACATTATGAAAACAATAATACTTAATGAAGTGACACTACTAGTACTACTACCACTACTACTACCACTACTAATAACAATAATAATAATACATGAATTACTTGAATTACTTATAGTCAAATGAATAAAAGAATATGCTGCTTGCAACATTTTCAACGCTTTTCACTGCTTCCATTAGACACACATTACAATGTTACTTCCAAAGGCAATCTAATTAGTTGGATGGTCTGTTGTAGTGGCTAACGGTAATTCAGAATGAATAATCACTGATTTCAATGCAACACACCTGTTTTTAGGGTGGACCCTTTAGTGAGTTAATGAAACCTAAGGCAAACACTCGGTCACGATGACCAGAATTTACCAAAGTTAAAGATCAATTTGTGGTAAACTGATATGAGGAGAAATGTGCACAATATTGTTACAGTCTCTTAACCAGATGGAGGCAATCCGCTGAATCATGAAGCAGTTAAAATAGCATCATTCAGAACAGAGATTGGGTACAAATCAAGTTGTCTTGTCCATACACCGGTGCAAGAAGCAAACTGGTAAGGATTTGCTTTTACATTAAAGTTTACATTAAAGAAGAACAGATATATAGCCTGTCAGTGTAGTGGCAGCCATCCTGTTTAAGCCATGCTGAGAATGATATGAGTCCTGTAAAATGCTATAGTGAAGAGTTCATTGCAACAGTAAAGTTCATGAAACTGGATAGACCAATGACTAAGACTCCTAGAAAGAGTACAGTTTTTGATCGAAAATGTGATTAATGCCTATTTTTAATTCCTCCATGACAGTCTTCAAACCTGCCTGCATTTTGTTGGCAAGCTGTATTATTAGCAGCACATTGTCTTTTCGAGCTATGTCTTCAGTTAACTTTTAATGAGGTCACTTTTGCCAGTTTGTAAATAAATACATACTATTGACTCTTTCATTCGAACCCTTTCTAGTTATCTTCACAATCAGATTGACTCCTTCCTGTCAGGAATCTGATTCCTTCTTGTTGTAGCTGACCCCTTACTTGTCTGTTGCTCTTCCTCTTTGTGTCTCCCCCTCCCAAATTCCTTCCCTCTTGTGCCTCTTGGACACTAGTCTCCCTCCAAATGGTACTGGAAACTTGTACCTGTAAGTGCAACTGCTTGCAATCTCCTGTGTGAATGTTTATGTGTCTGCTGGAGGTGTGTAACAGTGTTTGTGTGTCAGTGTTAGATGGAGCGACATAATGGAATGCTACAGGAAAATTAAACTTTGATAGGATCAAGAAAAAAATATACTGATGTACACTGTAAATGTAATAATGTGTCTAAGGGAAGGTGGCACAGTGCCCCTTACTGGTAAAGGAAAGAACATCGTCCTGCTCATTTGGGTTTAATTCTAAATCGTTTGGATTTCCTTTGCTTTCTTAAGCTTTTGCAGTCCTCACCTGCCTCTTCCCAAAACATCCACACACTCCTCTCAGTTTATACAGCTTCACTTTTGTTTTTCAGCGAGCTGTAGTAACTTGGAGACCCTTCAAACACGTCACAAAGCAGCATATGCAGAACCCAGTGTTTGAATGGCTCCACACATCCACTTGTGGCTTTTCTCATGTCATCATTAACTTCCTCCCAATTATTTCTTTTTTCCCCTCACCAGCCTGATATATTGCATGCTCTGGCCCATTGCTTGCTGGAACCTGCAGAGTTCTCTCGTGTGGTAATGTACTCATCATTGACCCCTTTTTAAATTATTTTGAAGTTATTTGTTTTTCCCTTTCATGTTTAGAGTGGTTTAGTTTAAATATTTTACCTGAGCATCATTAACATTCTTGTCAGTCCTAATGAGGGAAGACACATACTGTAGTATGCAACACACGAGATCAGGGGCAAAAAGGGGGTCTTCTAGAAGACTGAGGTCTACCTGTACTGATCTGAGAACAATTAACAGCCATGAAGCACTAGACGTCAGTTAGTGTTGAAGAGAGGCAAATATTTATTTACAAAGTGAGAATTGTTGTGTTTATGTGACAAGCGATTCAGTGTTTAATTAGAAAAAATTGACTCGTGTCCTCTCTTGGTGTGTAGGTGCGTTACCGCAGAGATCACCTGTCAGGTCGGACACTGCAACACTTCCCTCTCTTGGATGACCTGCTGAAAGATGTGTGTGACGGCACAGCTCTCCTGGCTGTGATCCATTTTTATTGCCCAGAACTCATTAGACTGGAAGGTACTGTAGCACTTCTCTATTTGATCCACTACAGAAAAATACAACATATTATAGCAGTCCATTTTCTAGCAGCAATTACAATTACAACCTTAGTTCCAAAAAGGTTGGGACACCGTATAGAATATAAATAAAAACACAGAGCAATGATCTCAGAAACCAACATTTTGTTCACCAAAGAATATAGAAAACATATCAGTTGTTAAAAGTGAGACCTCTTACTATTTCATGAAAAATACTAGTTCATCTTGAATTTGGTGGCAGCAGCACGTCTTAATCCTAGTACTGCAGGACCTCAATATATTGATGTCCCACATAAGTTTCGTGTACTGCTGGTCGTCTATATATTGATCACTTCCGGTGTTTTCATTCACTGCCGGTAGTCTAGCTGGTTGTATAGCTGGCAGTACTAGGGTTAAAATAGTTGAGACAAGGGCAACAAAAATCTGGAAAAATAAGTGGTACTAAAATGAAAAAGTTGGAGGAACATGTTGCAACTAATTAAGTTAGTTGGCAACAGGGCAGTAAGGTGATTGGGTATAAAAAAGAGCACCTTAGAGAGGCAGAGTCTCTCAGAATTAAAGATGGGCAGAGGTTCAGCAATGTGCCAGAAATTGCATTTACAAATTATGGAGCAATTTCAAAATCATAGTCTGTCATGCAAAGAAGGAGCCATATATGCGAGCATGATACAAAAATGCTACCGTCTTCTCTGGGCTAAAGCTTATTTGAAATGGACTAAAGTAAAGTGGAAAACTGTTCGGTGGTCAGACAAATCCAAATTTGAAATTCTCTCTGAAAATCACTGACACTGCATCCTCTGGGCTAAAGAGGAGAGGGGGTGCATTAGTGCCTATGGTACTGGCAACTTTCACATCTGGAAAGGTACCATCAGTGCTGAAAGATATATACAGGTTTTAGAGTAACAGATGCTCCTCTCCAGGTGACGTCTTTTTCAAGGAAAGCCTTGATATTGAGCAAGACAATGCTAAATTGCATACTGCATCTATTACAACAGCATAGCTTCATAGTAAAAGAACCCTAGACTGCCTGCCTGCAGTCCAGAATTTTCACCAACTGAAAACATTTGGTGCATCATGAAATGCATGAAAAGACCCAGGATTGTTGAGCAACTGGACTCCTCTATCAGACATTCCTCTCCCAACAGCTGGTCTCTTCAGTTCCCAGATGTTTGCAAACTATTGTTAAAAGAAGAGCGGATGCTACACAGTGGTAAACATGGGACCCTGTCCCAACTTTTTTGAGATGTGGTTCTGTCATCAAATTGAAGATGAGCTAGTATTTTTCAAGAAATAGTAAAATTTCTCACTTTCAACATTTGATACATTTTCTATGTTCTTTTGTGAATAAAATATAAAATATATGCAAATCATTGTATCATGCTCTTATTTATATTTTACATCTCACTCCAACCTTTTTGAAATTAGGGTTGTATAGCATATACAATGATCTTTTTCTTTGATTTTCATGATATAGTTGTATATAGTCTTAACCATTGTTGTCCCTTTCTGTGCAGATATCTGTCTGAAAGAGGTTCCCTCTATAGCTGAAAGTGTTTACAACATCCAGCTACTGAAGGAGTTTTCGAATGAGTATCTGAACAAATGCTTCTATCTGAAGCCTGAGGACCTGCTGTACTCCCCACCAGTACTAAAGGTGAGTCTGAAAACAGAAAGCACCGAAAGCACAAGAGACATGTTTGTGAGTTTTTTCTGCTTGTGGTCCCATTCTGCCTGTCTTCAGTCTTACCACCTGATAGTGAATTTTTCAAGCAAGTGACTGAAACTTAAAAAAAATGTATCATACACAGTGTGCATTTACCCCATTAATGTACTGCGGCATTTTTGTCATGTCTTGCATCTAATTTTGATATTGTCAATTTCTGCATCTTGCAGAATAATGTGGTGGTCTTCATTGCTGAGCTGTTCTGGTGGTTTGAGAGTGTGAAGCCTGACTTTGTACAGCCCAGGGACCTTCAGGAAATCAGAGATGGTATAGCACACTTTCTGCTTTGATACGTCAGTTTTGATTTGTGTTATTTTTTAATTTACTGAATTGATAGAAGCTCTTAATAACTGTTAAATATGTCATTCTCCCATTCTATTTTAATAGTGAGACTGCTGCTGCAGCCTAAAAGTTCTCGATCCTATGTACCCATCTCCAATGTCACCAAACGAAGTTTCTTACCATCATCACACTCCGCTGACTTCCTGACCACACCTACAAGCCCTGACCTCAGGTATAATACAGCCATTTTTTCAGTTCCAGATTCACTGATTAACTTACTGTAGTTTCTGTTCTAAATAAGACCTTATGGTATCATCTCATTTTGTTTTTTTAGTCATTATCTGTCCATTTACACATTTGTGCTGTTATTATAAAACACAGCTCTTAAGGAAAATGTTGTAGACATTCTCAGAATTCATGCAATAGTTCTTCATAAATGAACTATCCATCCATCCATCAATCCATTTTCTTTCGCTTATCCAGTTCAAGGCTGCAGGGCGCTGGACCCTAACCAACTGTCATAGGGTGATAGGTAGGGTACACCCTGGATAGGTCACCAGTCCATTGCAGAGCAGCATTTAGGATGTTTTTTTCTTTGGTTTTGTTTTTGTTTTCAGTTTCCATTGTATAAAACCAAAGCACTTCAATGTTGATCAGCAGTTTAATCAAAGTCCTTCCCGAAGCATGTTACTCCACTTGGCAGCCATTTTGGTAATGCCCCTGGCCCTTATTTAGGCTGTAATTTTGAATCCCCCATCTAAATAAACACTGCATGGACATAAAAAAACAAAATGTGCATCTCTAGACTGATCAGTCAAATCTAATTACTGAAAGTTGCTTAAAAGAGCAGCTACTACTATCCCTCCACACTGATGGGAGCCAGTTGAGGTGGTAGTATGGGTAGAATGCCTACCGGATGCCTCCAGGTGAGGTGTTTTGGGTATGTCCAACCAGGAGGAGGCCCTTGAAGGAGACTCAGGACATGCTGGAGAGATTATATCTCTCAGCTGGTTTGGGAACACCTCTTCTCCATGAAAAGGCTGGAGGAAGTAGTCAAGGAGCTCTAGCATCTCTGCTCAGGCTGCTGCCCCTGTGACCAGGACCCAGATAAGTGACAGAAATGGATGGATATATGCTTAAAAGGTTTTGAATGCAATTTATACTAAGCCTGTGCAAAATTACAGTTCATTAATGGCTCAAATCAAAGTACTGACATGATTAAAGTCTCTGTCATATAGCACCAGAGCATTCTACTAATGCTATATTAATTCATGATACAGAGAGAGTCAGAAAAACATACAGAAGACTTGATTACTGTATGCTGTGATAATAACAGGATGGGCTTGCCACCACACAACTGAAACTGTTGGTAACCTCTACTGTGCACGTGTCAGTGCAACAAAATGATTGGCTTATTATTTCTTGGTTCAGCTGTTGATTGGCTCTGTGGGGGCAGGAGTTGGACAGCTGTCAACTTTGCTATGTCAGAATCGTCCTACAGATTTATATTTAGGATATTTTGAGTGCCGTGTCTCTGTTCCGTGTCTCTGCTGTAATATTTTAAATGCCGCTGCATTAAAAATGTGGTGACATCTTCTCAAATATATTAGTAATAGTGTCCTACTTTATAAGTGAAAACTTAGTTTTTTTAGATAAACATGTTTTAGATTATTAATCTTTTTCACAGAATTAAACCAGATTTAACCAGATTTTTCTTACAGCATTAAACCAAGCTCCACAAGCCCGTCTCACTCTTTACTGCCTCTGAGACAGAGACAACAGAAAGTGTTTGAAGAGCCCACTTCAGGTAAAAAAAATATTCATTCAGTGTCCTGCGCAGAGATTTGCTTAGGTCAAAAATAAATAAACAAGAGAGGGGGATTATAAAGAAAAGGAAGAAGATTTAGATGGCTTGACTTAAATTTGACTGTTCATCCTAATTTTGCCAATTCGTGCATTTGTTTTTTGACCTTTCAGCTTAGTACACTTTGCCAGCATAATATTCCATCTCAGGAGACCTTTTATAAAATTTAGGTTATTAAATAGCCATGTTTCATGTTTGGGAGAGGTTTTTCTAATATGGATCATATATTCTTTGTGTAGACAAAAGAAATAGGTCCAGCTCTCTGATATGTATAGATGGCCAACATCAGGGCTCCAAAATGTCCTGGTCGGAGAGAAGGGCAAGGTGAGCAGCATGATTACAACTGTTTCAATTTCTGTATCAATAGTGATTTACTGCGTTTCATATAGTAGCAGTTATCAATATAGAAAATTCTTGTTCCACGATTTATTGTGCGTTGCCCACCTAATTCATCTTCATGCCTCCATTACTCTACCCAATTCAGGCCTTTATCCCAGCCTGCACCCTACGCCCTGCACTTTCCGCTGGAGGATGATGCAGACAGTATCAGCCTCCCTCGTTCCATTAGCAAAGACAGCTTAGCTTCCAACATAATGAGCATTACCCCTAAACACATGCTGGGTGCGGGTCTGCCACAGCATAGACTTAGTGGTCAAAGCCTTCTTAGTCACATGCGCATAGAGGATGAGGAGGAGGAAATAGAGGAGGAGGAACTGGTTGCTGTTATCCACCCTTCTGCATTTTCACGAAATCGAATTGGGAGTGACATAGAGCAGGACGAGCTAGAAATACAGAGTGCAGCCCCCACCTCAAAAGTTTCTAATACTTCTCGGTCTCCCTGTACTGATATGGGTCCTTTTACTGTGGACTGCCAAGTTGACAGCTGCTATCTAGAGCCTTTGTTGCCCACCATCCCTAAAACAGCCAAAGAGAAAAGTGTCAGCCTGAACAAACAGGAGGAGAGCGGTGAGAGTCGCTGTAGAGCAACAGGAGCTGCAAGGAAAGCAACTACCAATGTCCCACGAAACTCACAGAGGAAATCCTTCTGCACCGAGTCAGAGAGAAGGACCTGTAAACCCACGCCTGTGGTAGAATCAGTCCCTAGCTCTCTCAGGCTACCGATAGAGGAGTCAACCGTCATCTCTGAGTCTGGGAAGAAACAGTGTGAAGGCTTTTTCCTTCATTCGTTAGGAGAGTCAGACCACCACAGTTCTTTCTCCACTGTGCTGGAGGCAGGGTACGGCTCTGACTCTGACATTGCAGACCTGGAGGAAGAGGATGAGGAAGAAGATCAGATGACACAAACAAAAGACATAGTGAAGGGAGGGAGGGGAAGGTGTTTAGAAGAGGATGACATGACTGAATTTGCAGAGGGTGAGTCAGTCAAACTGAGAGAAGACATGAAGGTGAGTGAGCGTGATGATAAGGAAGATTGCAGTGGGCGCTCTAGTCCTTGCCCCAGTACCATATCTTGGGCGAGCAGCTGTAGTGCTTCAGGCAGCACCAGTGTCAAGATGACCAGCTTTGCAGAGAGAAAGCTCCTTAAACTTGGTCTCCGTGATGGATACTCAAGTACCAGCAGCTCCCAAAAGACAACACCAGATGGCTCTGAGTTCACCCCATGTCCTCCCTGGCAACTGAGAAGTGATTCCACCTCAGGTTTGCAGGGGAAGGAACCAAGCACTGTGATGGGGAAGAATGTGATGGCTAGTTCTCCAGTTGTGCCTTCAGAGCTGCTGCAACTTCACATGCAGCTAGAAGAGCAGAGACGTGCAATAGAGTATCAGAAGAAAAAGATGGAGACGCTGTCAGCCAGGCAGAGATTAAAGCTTGGGAAAGCTGCTTTTTTGAACATTGTTAAGAAGGGTGGCGGGAGGAGTGACACACTTCCTTTACCACTGAAACACTCCAAGGAACCATCAGAACTAACAGCTGCTGACAGGAGTAAAGCGAAGGCTCAGACCTGCAGAGATGATTCCTGTCTTGATGCTCTAAAGGTTCAGACCAAGGGAGGTCAAAGAGAGGGAGGACAGATAAACACAAACAACAGGTTAAACACTCTCTCCCAGGATAGCGGAGCTGAACCTGATATAAATGAGTGCTCCCGCTCCATAGATCTACTTAATGAAGCTATTAGTTCTATTCAGCAGCAGATGATGCAACTCTCGTTGCAGCAAGACCTGCTGATGAAGCACAGTGTGATCTCCCCATCAGACTCAGTACCACTGAACACAAGCACAACCCCCGACACAACACCAACAACATCCTCTACCTCAGACTCCAGATCTTATGCAGTCCACTTTGTAGATATCAGTGACAGCAATTCTGTCCCAACTCGTCGCCCTCCCAAGCTTAGCTCCAGTCAGCGCAGCAAGGGCTCAGAGCAGAAACAGAGTAAAGAAAACGGCAAGAGTTCTGCCATCAAGAAATCAACCATCCAATTCATAGACTGCATTGAGGGAGAGGAGACAGTGAGCACAAGCGAGAGCTCTAGGATTGAGAGAGGCCTTCAGAGAAACATCACCTTTAGAGTCCATGATGTCACTGGAGAAGGAACTGCACGCATCTCAGACAAACTTAAATCACAAGACCCACCAGTTATCTCCAGTACAACTGATGCTCCATCACAGGATGGAGAACAAGAAGAGAACAAAGCTGTCAAACCTGGGAAAGAGATTGCCAGTGGGGATGAGAATCCAAGGGTCAAGGGTCAACTGATTGAGGTTGACTTGTCAGAGCTCAAGAATCCACTGGAGGATGGGATTGTAGATGTTGCAGATGGCATGGCCGAAAGTGAACAGAAGAATGTACTAGGCTTCTTCTTTAAGGTAAAATTCAGATGCTTACAAATGTTGCAGTATTTCTGTATGTTAATTGTGCTATGGTATGTTAGGGGCTTCTCCGTTATCTTCCAGGATGATGAAAAGGCAGAGGATGAAATGGCAAAACGTCGTGCTGCCTTCCTCCTCAAACAGCAGCGCAAAGCTGAAGAGGCAAGACTTCGCAAGCTGCAGCAAGAAGCTGAGAGTGAGCTCAAGCGTGATGAAGCCCGGTGTGTTTTCACACAAATTCACACACTAATAAAACTAATGAATGGTCTAATGTATGGGTATGCATCTATATTTTGCTGTCACGATGTGGAATTCCATCTGTATTAACTCTTCTTCTCTTTGCTCTAGGCGTAAGGCTGAAGAGGAGCGCGTTCGTAAGGAGGAAGAGAAGGCACGGCGAGAACTTATCAAACAGGAGTATTTACGGAGGAAGCAGCAAGCCCTAATGGAAGAGCAGGGACTGGTCAAGCCTCGCCCACGGACCAAAGCTCGCAGAAACAGGCCTAAATCACTGCACCGTGAGGAGTCCAGCAGTCTCTCCAAAGGATCAACTACACGTAAGATTGCCTCTGGTACTTTAGTAGTGCATGTGTTCTTATAGTACTTCATGTTTAGTACTTCATGTTGTATTCATAACTGTCTGTTTAGAACACTTTGTGTATATGGGGTTATAAAAGCTAATTGGCTGTTGTGTGTGTTAAGTTCATTTGTGAACTTGTTGTTGTCCTCTGAGTGTGTGCGTGTGTGTCATGCAGGTAATTCTCTGAAGGTGTCCATGTTGATCAAAGCCCAAGGCTCTGCAGCAGGCTGCAGGGAAGGTGAACCTTCTTACCCTGCTCTGCATGGTGCGCAAACAGCTGATAAAAATATTTGTGGATTTCTAGTAGGAAGATCAATTGGAAGCTTCTGACTGACTTGAGCCATTTATTTCATTGTCTTATATGCAGCTGTTTGGGTCTCACTGAGTTATGAGGTTGTGAAGTGTTACAATTTTGAGTTACTTTTGTAATATTGTTGTGAAAGTACAGTAGTTCAGGCACCAAACTGGGCAAGCAGCAATTTGTTAAGAAAAGCAAACCATAGTAAATCCTTCTGTCTCCATTTTCAGCCGACCTGAGCTGCAGTCATCGAGGATCGACCCTTTCTTTGGCGACTGATGCAGACAGTGTCATCTCTGGAGGGGCAGAGTCAAACAGGTGAGCATACAGGCTATACATGCACATAACATTGTCATTGTCTCCATTTCCTTTATCATTGTAGTTATTTGACTGTGGTGCATTTTTTTAGAGCTGGGTCTGTGTGCTCTATGGAGTCATTCCCCCTGAGCAGGGCCTCCAGCAGGAACATGGAGCGGGACTGGGAGAACGGCTCTATAGCCTCTTCCATCACTTCAAATGAATATAATGGTGAGCAGAAAAAGAGTTAATATTTATTTTCACCATCACAAAAGCATCATTCATTTTTAAAGACTGGATTAAAATATACATTCTTTAAGGAAAGAGTTTTAAATTTTTATGTATTTTTTATGCTTTTTGTCAAGAGGTATAAAGCAAGATTTATACTACTTTTATATAACCAGAGCCAATAGTTAGCTTAACCTTAAGCATATTTGTTTAAACTGTAATAGAAAAATGTATTTACTTCCCAGATGCTACTTCAAGGTTTCCCAGCAGCTAGGCACAGTGCCTTCCTCCTCCTCCAGATAAGATATTAAGCTAAATGACTGCTTACTCCAGCTTTATAATTACCTCAAAATATGAGTGAGAGCAGCACTGATCTTCCCATGTAATTCAGCAAGAAAACAATGAAGCCTATTTTTTCTTCTATTCTAAACTATTCCTTCAAATGTCTGGAGACTTGCACGTATGTCATTTATTCATCTTTTTGGTTTGGTTTGGGCATCTTATAGGTCCTAAACTCTTCAAGGAGCCGAGCTCCAAATCAAACAAGCCAATCATCATCAATGCCATCGCCCACTGCTGCCTCGCTGGAAAGGTTAATGAAGTCCAGAAGAATGTTGTTCTCGAGGTCAGTGAACACATACCAGCTATACAAATGAAGCTACACAATATGGACAAAAGTATTAGGCCACGTACACAATATACCTATAGGAGCTTTTATGACACCCCATTCTGAATCAAGGCATTAATTTGGAGTTGGTCCCACCTTTGCAGCTTTAACAGCCTCCACTCTTCTTGAAAGACTTTTAATTAAATTCTGGCATGCATCTGTGAAATTGTTGCCCATTCATCTAAAATTGTGTTTGTGAGGCCATACAATGATGTTGGACAAGAGGGCCTGGCTCACAACCTCTGTTCTAGATTATTCCAAAAGTATTTGAAGGCACTGAGATCAGACCTCTTTCCGGGCCAGTCAAGTTCTTCTACCACAAACTCATACAACCGTGCCTTTAACGACCTTGCTTTGTGCACTGAGGCAGTCATGCTAGAACAGAAAAAGGCCTTCCCCAAACCGTTCCCACAAAGTTAGAAGCATAGAATTGTCCAAAATGTCTTAGTAAGCTATAGCATTATGATTCCCTTCACTGTTATTAAAGGGCAGAACCCCAGAACAACAGCTCCATAGCATTATCCCTCCAAACTTTATAGTTAGCAAAATGCAGTCAGGCAAGTACTGTAATAATCTCCTGGCATTCACCAAACCTAGATTCGAAAATCAGACTGGCAGCTAGAGACACAACTCCTCCCTCCACAGCGCATGTTTGTACTGCTTCAAAGCACAGTGGCAGTTTGCTTTGCACCACTTCATCCCATGGCATTGTAGCTGGTGATGCAAGGCATGCATTCGCCTGCTCAGCCATGGAAAACCTATGCCATGAAGTGCCTAGTGCACAGATTTTGTGCTGATGTTAATGCCAGAATAGGTACAGTATAGCAATCTTCAGCACACCGTGACCCTGCTCAGTAACTTTACTTAGTTTTGTCACTTCATGGTGGAATTGCTGTGCAGTACCATACTCAAATTCAGTGAGCTCTTTAGAACTACACATTCTTTCACAAATGTTATAAAGGTACCTAAATTCAACGGTTAAGAGGTGTGGCCCGGTACTTCCACTTTACCATATAGTGTATCTGAGAACTTTGTGTCCATTATAGTTAAATAGGTTTGTTTGTTTTGTCAATGTGTTACTTATATCTTTTGTCACATTTAAAAATCATGTTTTGTTTTTATTTCTCAGGAGCTGGAAAAATGTGAGTCTAATCACCTGATCATCCTCTTCCGTGATGGTGGGTGCCAGTTCCGTGCCATTTACTCTTACTCTCCAGACACTGAGGAGATCATCAAGTTTTCAGGCACAGGACCACGCACCATCAGCCGAAAGATGATTGACAAGCTCTACAAATACAGTTCAGACCGCAAGCAGTTCACCGTCATCCCCGCTAAGACTGTGTCGGTCAGCGTGGACGCTCTGACCATCCATAATCACCTGTGGCAGGTCAAAAGACCAGGGAGTGCACGGAGGAAGTGACAAAGGGGGACATTTGTTACAGTTTCTGGTCCATCTGCTAATGTTGGGCAGGACCCAATAAGCCTGGAAACGACTGAGTTGTCATTAGAGGCGTGAGATGTTCTCATTAATGGATTCTGTTGTATTAGCTTTTTATTCTGCATGTTACACTGCAGGGTTTTAATTTGTGGGTCCATCTATTAGGCACTCCTTATGTAGCAATGCAGAGAAACTGAACCCTGGAGTCAAATACTACTGAATCTACTGGTATTGAGTGCATCTATACACAGGCAGAGGGAAATTTGCTATTTCTGCTTGGCTAAGAAATACCCTACTGCTGTGATTAATCCAGGCTGCAAATACAGAGACTAGTCATGACTATTCGTTCATCCAAACTGCACATACAGAGACTACGTCTACTACTTGTACGTGCTTTTATGAAGAGGGAGCTATGAACGGACTTTTTTATGTCCATGTGGAATGGATGTTAGTCAGTGATAGTCTTGTTTTCTATTTAGTGTGTTTGGAGAAGTGCGTGAATCTTTGTGTTAGGGGAGGGGAGAGCAGAATGCACTGCTTATGCATTTTTCCTTGAATGTGTTTACTCTCTTATGCTTTAAAATTTCTGTCAACGGAGCTACTTTATTTATTTATTTTTTTGTTCATTCTTTTTAGTTTGGGATATTTGTGCTGCTGTTATGGTGAAAGACAAATGTAAGGGAAATTGTACTGGTATTTAGCCGAAACAGGAAGCGCTTTAAAGACTGCATTAAACCACATCTCTATAGAGCATCTTATGAAACAAACTCATACATATATTCCACCACTGATCTGAGCCATCTGAGATCACTGATTGGCTCCTATTGCTGAACCAAAATGACCGAACTATGCCACTGAGCTGTTTGCTGCTCATTAACTGCTCACTGGATTTTGGTGAGATGTACATTTTTAATGTAGCTTCTGGCGCTCCACACTAGTAATTTCCTGCTAATGACATCTATAATTTTTGGGAAAACTGCACAATACTTGATATTTGTTTGCTGCATTTTGTACATTTTTGATCAGTATTTTTTGTACATTGTGTACAAGTTATGTTTACTAAAAAGCAGGCACTATTTTGAGGTTTATTCTGTTACGGGGGTACAGAGATGAGTCTTGTTTGTGTTACACTGAATGTTTATTTATTTTAATGAGATCTAATAAAATGCAACTAGGTACATTTTCTTGCTAAAGTTTTAGTGGTGTGTGTGTGTATATATCATCTGCCTTAATGTGTCTTATTTCTCAGCTCTCTCTTTTCAATTTTACTTTGCTAGATGCAGTGAAGGCAAGAGTCTTTTTATGGATTACTCTAAATAACTGAACACCATGATGTGACCTTGAGAACTGTAGTGAAAGTAGGGAGAAGGTGGAAGAGATCCTGAAGAGGTGGAGCTATGCACTGGAAAGAAGAGGAATGAAAGTCAGTAGAAGTATATGTCTAAATGAGCATGAGGAAGGTGAAATGGTGAAGATGCAAGGAGCAGAGGAAATGAAGGTGGATGAGCATAAATACCTGGGGTCAACCATCCAAAGCAATGAATAGAGGACAAGAGAGGTGAAGAAGAGATTGCAGGCAGGGGGGAGTGGGTGGAGACGAGTGTCAGGGGTGCTTTGTGACAGAAGGATAGCAGCAAGAGTAAAAGGGAAGGTTTACAAGACAGTAGCACGTTCTGCTATGATGTATGGTTTAGAGTCAGTGGCACTGACAAAAAGACAGGAGGTGGAGCTGGAAGTGGCAGAACTGAAGATGTTGAGATTTTCACTGTAAGTGACCAGGATGGACAGGATTAGAAATGAGTACATCAGAGGGACAATTCATGTTGAGAAGTTTGGAGACAAAGTCAGAGAGGCAAGACTGCCAGGCAGGAGGAGAAGAGGAAGACCACAGAGAAGATTCATGGATGTAGTGAAGGAGAACATGCAGAGGATTGGTGTGAGGGAAGAGGATACAGATGGAGGCAGATGATCTGCTGTGGCGACCCCTAACGGGAGCAGCCGGAAGAAGCAGAAGAAGAAGAAATTCCTCCAGCTGTTTCTTTTTAGTACCACTTACTTTTCCAGCCTTTTGTTGCCTGACATTTGATATTTTCTGTTATTTTTGTCAATAAAATATTGGTTTATGATATTTGCAAATCATTTCATTGTGTTTTTATTTATATTTTACACAGTGCCCCAGTCTTGTTTGAACTGGAGTTGTACACACAAGGAGTAACTGAATCGCTTAATGACTGTGAAACTGATATGAATTAAATGTTTAGGCCTTTATGGTCGGCCACTTGTTCTCAGCTCAGCTGGCAGGATTCCCAGCAGGTCAACAGAAATATGATATTTTAGAGATTATTGCACTGTTGAATACCTAGCTAGTAATTACGGCTTTTTTTGTTTTTAATGATACTAAATCATTTTGGCATGGTTTGATCTTGTTCAAGCCTTCCAATAGATTTTTTGAGACAAGAAGGATCAATGCCAAGGTACACTTGAGGATATTCTGGTGCCAAGAAGGGATCCAACCCCTTACTAAGACACATTCTGTTGCTTTTTTTTCTCCTCATAATTTGTGACCACATAAATATTCTACAGTTTTGGGAGAATCGGATAGGGATGTTTTGATAAATGGACTGGTACTTCTATAGCACTTTCTACTCTAACTGAGCACTCAAAGACCTTTTTATTACAAGCCTCATTCACCCATTCAAACACACATTCATAAAACACTTTATTCTATGCCTTTCAGTGCCGTTTAACTATCACACACTCGCACTCCGATGGATTGCATTTGGAATAATTTGGGGTTCAGTATCTTGCAGGGTGACCAGATGTCTCACATATGTTCCAGTTTGTGTGGGACTGCACAGCATTTTCATCCCTTGTCCCCCTGTCCCACATCTTGAGACAATGTCCCCCATTTTGGCTGGCTCTGCAGCACTTTTTTAAAGTCTGGCTTTCACCCAATGCATGTGAACAAAGCAGGGAAAGCTGTTGATTATAGTCAAGTGAAGGTTAACCTGTCTAATGTTATGCCAGTCAGGTAAAGTTACAAAGCTAGAAAGCTTCGCTGGTTTTGGTGAATATGATGGAAAACACAGCAGCAGTACCTACTGAATGTTCCTTTTTAAAATTTACACAAGGGAAAATATGGCATGAAGTGAAGGAGTATGTCTGTGCCATAATTGGTTAAAATGGCTACAATTTTCACATATGGCTAAAAAAAAAGAAAGGGATGCCAGTCTATGGATACATCCCTAATGAAAATCTAAGGATTGTTGCCAGACAGAACAGCAGCTGAAATAACAGTGAAATAAAAGAGAACACAGGCGTATATAAAGACTATTGCATGAAATCACGAGGATAAGCTTAAGCTTCCTTTTCTTACTGAGAGAGTTTGAAAGTTTGCATTCAGATGTAATATATCAGGCCTTTACATGCTGGATTCTAATCTGGTAACAGAAAAGTTTATTTCATTTTCATTTTTCATTGTCCCACCATTGTCCCACACAAGCAAATGATTTGCTCCAAATGGGGACACAACACCTCTCACCATGGAGGGTTGCTTCAGGAAGGGCATCCAGCGTAAAAGCGCTGCCAAATTAACAGTGTGGATTTATCTGCCGTGGCGACCCGTTGGTGGAAAATACAAGGGAGCAACCGAAGGTACATTTAATTTGCTGGGATCTGGTCACGTTGGTATCTTTCCCGAGGACACTTTGACGTGTAGACTTCATGGAGCCACACTCACAGTGCACAACTGGAAATAATCTGCTTCAAATACATTGGCACTTTTGCCTGAGTAGAACGTGCAGGAGATGGCACATGATGCACACTCGCCAGCCCTGAATGTACCGTTTGCACATTTGGCACACTCCGACAGTCCCTTTTAACTCAGGAGCCGGCAGGTTAAAGACCGGCTTACAGCTGACTGGACACTCTTGTTCTCACATGCACCTCTATTGGGTGACGTCTAAAAAGCCTGAGGCCTGCAGTGCTCATATGAAACCAACTGTGGATAAAGTCACCCATTTGTTTGCAAATTCTCATTTTTAATTCTTTGAAATGTCTCAGTGGTTTTTTAAAATTGAATCCAAAGCTAGCTATATTTAGGCAAGTGTGGGGAAAGCTAATGCAAGCTAAATTGTACAAGGTACATCCAAAGACTCTATGAACGCTTTGCACAAAAACAGATAACTGAAGATACGTGCTAAGGAAAAGACTAGTAAAATTTTACACAAAAATTTAGCACAGATTTCTTAGATGGGACGAATAATTGTCAGATAATTGCATTAAGATGTTCCAAAAGGCATACACACAAAGTCAAGAGAGTCAGTCCAGTGACTCAAATAAGTATTATTACCATGAATTATCAGCCAGTTGCCCTCATATCACATGAAATTAGACTGGAGATAAGAACTTCTCTTGACCCTCTGCAGTTTGCATATAAACCAAATCTGGGAGTGAATGATGCAATCATCTACATACTACAGAGAGCTCTAGAGGCTAATGGCCGCACTGTGAGGATCACCTTCTTTGATTTCTCAAGTGCATTTAACACAGTCCAGTCGCTGCTACTGAAGGAGAAGCTACAGGAAATGTCAGTAAACATGTCCACCATCTCATGGATTACTGACCAGCGGACAAACAGGATGTGGTACCTGAGATTGGTCAGTACTCTTTCTGATTTGGTGGTGTGCTGTACAGGAGCTCCACAAGTGACTGTGCGGTCTCTGTTCCTATTCATCTTGTAGACCTCAGACTTTCAGTACAACTCTGGTTCCTGTCGCCTTCAGAAATACTCCGGCGATTCTGCAACGGCTGGATGTATAAGTGATGGCAAGAAGATGAGTGGAGAGCACTAACAGATGATTTTATGGAGTGGTCAGGGACAAATCATCTGCTACTGTAAGACCAGAGAGATGGTGATCGACTTTGAGGACAGCTACAGTGTCTGTCCTGAGACATGATGTTAATGTGCTGGAGGAGTACAAGTACTCGGGCGTCCACATCGTCAACAGGCTGAGCTGGAAGACCAACACAGAGGCTGCATACAAGAAGGGGATGAGGTGGCTCTATTTCCTAAGAATGCTGAGATTCTTCAGTGTGTGCAGCAAAGTGTTGGAGATTTTCTGTTCCAGTGAGCAGTGCTCTTTGCTGTGGTGTGATGGGGGAGCAGAATCGTATCCAGTTAGCAATGAATAACTGTGAACCTTATTACATTTTCAATAGGCAAATCAACCCTTGTATAGCTGTTTAGAACGCAGGAATTATAAAAGCTTTTTCTGCTGTAAAGTTGGACATTTTAACATGAGATTCTATGGGGACTTGGCTTGCCCAGTCGCCTTACGAGCGAAAGGTCCCTGGTTTGATTTCACGTGGGGGGCACAAGCTCCACTTATCATGGAAGGTTGCGTCAAGAAGGGCATCCGGCCTAAAAGCTCTGCCAAATTACCAATGCGGATTAATCCGCTGTGGCGACCCCTTGGGGAGAATATAAGGGAGCAGCCAGAGGTACATTTATGCTGTGCGGACTGACTCACTTTTGGAGCCACTTAAGGAAGTACAGCTGTTCGCGACATTTTTCCACACTTCTTTACCTCAAAAAACTCCAGACACTAATTCCAAAAAGTTGCAAAAAGCCACATCTTTATCCTGGTTCGAGAAACATCAAGGCATAACGCATCAGCATGCAAACACCGCACCAGAATAATTAATGTTTTACTTTAGGTTATCACTATTTTAATAATGCCCACAAGGAAGCCAGCCTTCCTACTAAAGTCAAAATGTGTTTTGTGGCTGCCCAGAATCCTCTGTTAACTCAGAGGGCGAGTCATTTGTTGGATGTTATTGTGCAGCTTGGGAGAAAACACAGGTGTGTCAAAGAAGCTGAGTCTAACACCGGGGGAGAGAAAAACAGCACATCTGTTGTGGGTCACAGCGTTGTCAAGCAGACAGACCATATGGGCTGCTTCCGCTCAGCACCAGCCATATCTCAGCACCACTAATCTGACAGGAATGACACCTCCGGAGAGGCTGTGAGCTATGTTTTAATGAACATTGTACGTTATTAAACTCATTATGTCTAGACTCTCCTTGCCACTAAGACTCCCTCAACCTGCTTCTCTATTGTTTCTCTCACTCGCCCTGCATGCATATGAGTGAGCATGCGTACGCTCGTGTCTTTCACCTTAAGATAACAACAGTCACAACATGTTCTGCTCTCGGCAGCCTGTGTTACTGTAGCTGTTTGCACATTGTATAATGTTGGCCGCAGCCTAGTCTGGTTTTCAAGAACCTTTAGGCACCAAATGCAAATTGTGGTATTTCCTTTGCACCGAATAGGAGGGATGCAAAGCGCATTAGTATTCATAGGCAGTTGCACACAAATGCATATTTTATTTCCTGTACACATGTCATGTCAACCCTGACTGACTTGTTATTGCAGAAATCATTTTGATCAGTGCCATTAGCCCTTCAAGATATATCTATACATTAGAGAGTCTAAGGGAGAAGTAATTACCCCAGTGGATTGGTCGATTTTGGCTCAGTTTGCTGGCATGTATGGATTTTCAAGTGGAACCTTGTTGTAATTATCTTTGCAAATTAAAAGACATTAGCAGGCGTCTTGGTAGTTGTGCAGGGGCATATAACTTGATTAGCCCAAAAGAGGGAATCAGCACCACCAAAGATGTAATTTGCGGTGATGGATATTTCAGGAGTCATTTCAGTCGGACCCACCTCCTGTTGGACGTGTGCTGCCTTGCAATTCAGAACTCTGCAGCGAAAAGATAGATAGCACATGACACAAGTTAGGAGGACAAACATGGAAAATGAGGAGTAAAGAAGGAAATCATGGTACGGCTAGATGGGTTCTGTTTCAGTCGATTATTTTGATTTACTTTCTTCTCTGAAGTCTGGGCATTCTGGCTATAAAATGAAGCTCTTACTCTGATTGTTTACATAAATCCGGCATGGCATTTTGGACTGGGTGAAAATTAAACTCAGCCACGGAAACTAACTCAAGTACAAACTATACTGGCCTTGAAATAAATAAAATCACAGAGGCTGGCATCACTTTCTATTTTTGAAGTCATGTAATAATTAATGCATTGATATAAAAGATAACACAAGTTTCATCATACTTCACACATCAAACAGCACTGTGCTTTGGGCAGCTGAAAGTAAACTCCCAAGGGATTTTTCTTCTACCACCAAGATTTTTAAAAATTTTATTTGTGGATATAACAAACACTGAAACAAAACTTCTTTAAGCTTGTTAAAGTTGAGTTATAGGTCTAAATGAGCTGCTCTGCTTCTTTCTTTTCTTTTTTCTTTTTGTTGCGTTTCGTTGCAAGCTTTTGATTCCGTGTCGATGTTTACACCTACTTCATGAATTTTGGCATAAATTAATTGAAAGGTGGGAATGAATTCATGAAAATGTGTCCACATGCAAATGGTGAGGGTCGCGTCAGGAAGGGCATCAGGCGTAAAAACTTTGCCAAATCAAATACGCAGATTCATAACACGACTTCCATACCAGATCGGTCACGGCCCGGGTTAACAACGACCGCCTCCGGTGCCGTTAGCCAACAGGGTGCCGGTGGAAACTATGCTACTGTTGGCCGAAGACCAAGGAGGGGGAGAGGGGGAAAGCGTGTTAGGAGGCAGAGAGAGAGAAGGAAAGGTAGGAGGGTGGAGGTGAGAG
>VUQH01014952.1:0-11539 GCA_015106775.1 Etroplus canarensis
AGTTAGGATTTACAAGCGAGCAGATTAAAAGTGTGCTCTCGCGTTTGTTGCCCCTTTGCTTAAAACTCTGTTCGCTAAAAGATAAAACCAGAAGCAGACAGGCTTAAAGAAAACTGCTCCTCCTTTTCTTTCAGCTCGGTATGTTGAGTAAACAGCAGACCAGGTCGGGACGTGTTGTACTGGACTGGAGGTAAGCATGTTAATGTTGTTGGCTTGCCTCTATATTCTCACCATGTATTTGTTAAAGCCCTCTTAAAAGCAAACAACATGCCAGTGTCATTACATTTAGTGTGGTTATTATTTTTGGATAAGCCACAGCTTGCTTTAGGTGTCTCATGAGAAATATTGCTTAATTTTAAGTCATGTTTGTGGGCTTTTCTGGAGGCTCGGTAACACAGCTTTTGTCTCAATATCATGAGAAAAAAAGCTTTTGTCTTTTTGTTTGGTTTTACTTTCACTTAATTAGCCGTTACAAGTCTGTTTGTTACAGAGACTGGTACAACAGAATGTGGTTACTGCTGCCACAAGTTTCCTATTCATTGAGTGAAACACTGTTGCTGAATGTTTCCCAGACTATGCATTGCATCAAGATATTGAGTCTGCTCTTTGGACACATTTTATATATGTGCGTTTATTAACATTATAGTACAGACTATATCTACTAAAATTTGTAAAGGAGAGTGCTCTTTAACCAGGAGATGTAGTTTTGAATTCCCTTTGAAAGCAAGACTCTACATCCAGATGTGAAAACTGACCTTCCTACTGAAGGATCGCCAAAAATTGAGTTTAACTATGGAGTCAGTAATCAATAAACTAAACAGGAGTTAAACCAAAGATTAATGCTAGTGTGGATGTTTCTCTAGCGTAATGATTTTAACTGGGATATGAGCTATGAACGTTGGTGTTTGTTTATGCTTGTTTGTCAGTAGGTTTATGCAAGGAAAAAGAAACTTGGGGGAGAGTTGGAACAGGGTGAAACCTGATCACGTTCTTTAAAGGCATTGGCCTTGGTGAAGGTTGCACTCTGTGTCACGCTTCTTTTTCTCGCTATCATGTCCACCGTTTCTCTTGATAGTTTCACCCACTTACTTTTGCTTTATCTCTCCAGTGTGTAGCAGCAGGTTTGGCTACTTGCTGAGACTTAAAGCTGCTGTCACCATGGCACACTTTGACACAGAGTATCAACGCCTGGAGGCATCATACAGTGACTCTCCCCCTGGAGAGGAGAACCTGCTGATGCACGTGCCTGAAGGAGCTAAGTGTATGACACGCATACACAAATCACAAGCAAATATTGGATTTTTCCACAGAAGCACATTTTTGTTCTGTATTCACAGTGACACCACAGAACAACATCATTAGTAATTTGAAAAAAATCTTTTGCAGCTCAGTGGCACCACATAGAAAACCTGGACCTGTTTTTCCAGAGAATATCCTTTTGTTCTGAATGGCACTGCTAATTAAATTATGCTTCACTATCTTAATACAAATATGATTTCCAATCTTCATATTCCTTAATGCTTATTACGTCTATAACCTGCATCAGAAGAATGGATTCACCTGTATGCTGCTTGGAGAGATCTTTGAACTGGTGTATGCTTACTGTTCTTCATAACTTGTCATTAGATCAAATGTTTTTCTGTAGTGTATAATGTGCCTTACGTGTTTTCATATTCTCCTTTCCTTCCTATCTTTTTACTGTACCTGACACCTCTCTCTTTCTTTCTTTCTTTATGCAGTCAGTTGCTGTTTGTGGTTGGCTTTACAGTGTTCCTTGCTAACTGTGTCGATTATGACGTCCTCTTTGCCAACAAGTTTGTAAATCACACTGATTCATCTAAAGTCACCTTGCCTGATGCATTCCTCCCAGTGGATGTCTGTAGTGCCCGGTGAGTCTGACACTGTATTTGTGAAACTGACCTTGTGATATTTTTTTGTAGCGACACAACAACTGTAACTGGATCACAGTGTGATGCAGCGTTTCCAATTCCAAATACAGGGTGTTTAAAAAAGACGGACCCAATTTAATGTGATATATTTCTTGATAGCAACATGGGACAATTACACAAAGTTACAAATGGTTAGCGGCACCTAGTTCTGGTCTTTTACAACTCTATGCCCCACCCTTTCACATGGTAAATGTTTTATTCACAGGTGGTTTGTGGTTACAGAGATGTAGTGATTTCAAATTGGGTGCATCTTTTTGAAACACCCTGTAATATTAATAATTACTATTATTACTATTGTTATTGTAATTATCATATGCTAGGATTGGTACAATCTCTTGGTTCCTCCTCTATCTGGAACAAACAGTTTTAACTCCTCCACCTTTGAGCCAACTTCCTTTTGATTGGCTGCCCTTCACAAACAGAAGGTTTTGGGGTGGGGCTTATGTATTCACAGCCAGAGCTGTGTAGCCTGAGATTAACATATCAAAGATATCTGCCCAGATTAAATCACACAGAGCCAGAAATAGAAAATGTTTCACACCAAGTGTTTAGAGCAGTCTGAAGGCTGAGATTTTGGCTTGTCCCTTAACCTCATTATTTGAAACTTTGGTCATGTTAGATATGATTCAGTTCAATTCAGTTTTATTTATATAACACCAATTCACAGCAAAAGTTGCCTCAAGGTGCTTCACACTGTAAGGTAAAGATACTACAGTGTTAAAGAGAAAACCCCATCAATCCGATGATCCCCTGTATGCAAGCACTCAGCGACCATGGGAAGGAACAACTCCCTTTTAACAGGAAGAAACCTATGGCAGAACCAGGCTCAGGGAGGGACAGCCATCTGCCTCGACCAGTTGGGGGTGAGGGAACAAAGAAGAGAGAAAGGAGAGCAAAGAGAGACACAGACTATGGGAGAGAGAAGACAACATTCAATGACATGC
Organism: Etroplus canarensis; assembly: GCA_015106775.1. Classification (NCBI taxonomy): domain Eukaryota; kingdom Metazoa; phylum Chordata; class Actinopteri; order Cichliformes; family Cichlidae; genus Etroplus; species Etroplus canarensis. The sequence continues at coordinate 2,894 of VUQH01014952.1, forward strand.
AGCAGAAACAAATAAATAGATGCATGGGGAGTGAAAAGAGGTGGGTGGAGAAGAAATGCCCAGCACATCATAAGAAGCCCCCCAGCAGCCTAAACCTATTGCAAATGAGCATCTCAACACCATAAAATGATGTGATTCATAAATTATTGAAGGTGTGTTATCAGTTATTTACCCAGATCACCTCTAGTTTGTTTATTTTTCCTGTAAACATGAAACTATTCAAAGCAGTTGCCTGAATGCTGGTGAATTGTTGTTGTTTTTTTCAGTATCAGAGACAATGCATTTGTGATCTTTGTGCTGATAATCTCCGGGGTGTTTTGGTTACATCGGCTGATCAAATTCATATACAATGTGTGCTGTTACTGGGAGATTCGATCCTTCTACATCAACGCCCTTAAGATGACTATGGTGAGTGTTTTTTATAGGGATGTTGGTCATGTGAGGGTTTGTTCTGTTGACATTGAATACACACAATAAATGTATTGTTTGCACATAGTATAAGGCCCACTCATTAGGCTTTATGGTGCTTTTGCGCTTCAGTCAGAGCTCCCCTATGCAACATGGCAGGAGGTTCAGGCCAGAATTGTTGAGATCCAGAAGGAACATCAGATCTGCATCCATAAAAAGGAGCTCACAGAGCTTGACATTTACCACCGCATCCTCCGCTTCAAAAACTACATGGTTTGTAAATTTTTTTTAGTTGCTGAACACCTTCTTTTAGACAAAATGAAACGCTGTGACCTCAAAATAAAGCTTTCTTCCTGTACTTCTCTAGGTTGCTATGGTGAATAAATCACTCCTTCCTGTGCGATTTCGACTTCCTGTACTTGGGGAGTATGTGTTTTATACCCGGGGTCTCAAATACAACTTCGAGCTTATCTTCTTTTGGGGACCAGGTGTGTTTATTTACTGTCATTCATTTATACATGTGTGAGTTGTATTCTGTATATGTAAATTGATCTGTTTATGAGAAATTACAAAGGAACCTGATCTAACCTCTGTTGTTTTTTCTTTGTTTTTATTCCTGTAGGCTCTCTCTTTGAGAATGAGTGGAGTCTAAAACCAGAGTACAAGAGGGGAGGTAACAGGCTTGAGCTTGCAGACAGGCTAGCATCTCGTATCCTGTGGATTGGCATTGCCAATCTGCTGTTGTGTCCAGTCATTCTAGTGTGGCAGATCCTCTATGCCTTCTTCAGTTATACTGAGGTGAATTGTTTACATATTTTTAAAAACTATTCATTGTGATTGTCTGGTGATGACAATGATTTGATCTGTGTTTGTACATAGGTGATCAAGCGAGAGCCTGGTTCTCTGGGAGCAAGATGCTGGTCTCTTTATGGTCGATGTTATCTACGTCATTTCAATGAGCTGGACCATGAGCTCATGTCACGACTCAGCAAAGGCTACAAGGTCTGTGCACCAACTCATCACCTGCAGATCTTTAGCAGTAATACCTTTCTTTTGTTCTCTAGTTGGTAGGATTATAAAGGTTAATCCATAAATCTTGTGTAAGTTTATGACACTAGTGTTCTTTTCCTGTAGATAAGGGCAAAGAAAAAGGTGGTCATGTACAGTCTAGAAATTTGCCTTATATTAAGATGGTTTGGTATTATGTTCTTAATATTTGCAGGTGCTTCTCATTTATTGCCTGTGGAGTTTATAATAAAGTCGATTTCCTCCTGTCTTCCTCTTTTTTTGTACTCTGTTCTTGTTTCATTCAGGCTGCATCCAAGTATATGAACTGTTTCCTTTCGCCACTGCTCACAGTGGTTGCTAAAAATGTGGCGTTTTTTGCTGGGTCTCTTTTGGCCGTTCTCATCGCCCTTACCATCTATGATGAGGATGTTCTTGCAGTGGAGCATGTTCTCTCATCAATCACACTGCTTGGAGTTTGTGTCACAGTCTGCAGGTAGGGATTGATGTCAGATTCATTTAACTGGAAGTGAGAAGACAAAACCGAATCTACCTGCATTCAGTGGAGTAGAAAAAGCACAGAGTAGAAAACAGCACAGCCTACAACAGCTATTCAGTGCAACTGTATAAAATATATCTAAAATATTTAACCTGTTCCCAGTTTATTCTCTAATTATTAAAAAAAATCTTTAAATAGCAGACATCAACTACAAACTAAAATATGACAGTAGGACATTTATATCAGTACATAGAATGTTAACCATTAACTGTGAGCCATTTCTCTATTGCCCTTTTAAACCTACTCACTTATAATCCCTTTTAATGCTTCTGAGCACCTTATTTCTCTTCATATTTATGGAAGGAGTAGCGGTTCCTTCCATAAGCTACTTCTTACTCCTTTGAATCTGAATTGGCACCGAAGTTAAATTATTAAATAGCTGGGTGTATAATAATACAAGCGGAGTTTTTTCTGTATAGTTATTTTGTACTTTCTGCCATCCAAGACATTGAAAAATCTGTTCAGAACAATTTCAGTATATTTAAGTGTGTTCCTTTTTATTTTGGTGTTTATACTTTCAGCCAGGAGTCATGTTTCATTCTTGTGTAATACGCATCTTTTTTCCAAAGCTTTTGTGATAATACATAGTTCATCAATCAAGAGCGTCGCTTGTAAAAATAAGTTATTCTTCACCTCTTCTGTCTCTCTCACTATAGATCTTTTATTCCTGATAAGCACATGGTGTTCTGCCCTGAGCAGCTGTTGCGGGTCATTCTGGCTCATATACACTACATGCCTGACCACTGGCAGGGCAATGCACACAGATATGAGACCCGAGACCAGTTCTCCCAACTCTTCCAGTACAAAGCAGTGAGTACAAAAACTCAAATAGGAGTAAATGTTAAGTCTTGCAAAAACTGTTTTAAAGGTATGTTTCAAAATGGACTTTCAAATTGTTATTGCATGAAAATGTGAGGTATGCTGGCTAAAGGACAATTAATGCAACCTAGTCATGGTTAATATTATGTACTGTACGCATGTTTTGCTCCTACAAGTCTCTGCCATGATAAAGGGCTATATTTTTGTTCTTATATGTTCTGAACATCTCCTTATATTTACTGTGAATTACCAGAGACTAGGGGCGGTGGTGTAATGGTTAAGGTGCTGGGCTCATGACTGAGAGGTTCTGAGTTCAAATCCCAGTCAGACCTCCACTGTGCCAAGACCCCTAGGCAAGGTCCCAACTGCAAGTGTGCCTCTGTCCACCCAGCAGTAAAAATGGGTACCAGCAAATGCTGGGGAGGTAACCTGCGATGGACTAGCCTCCCATCCAGGAGGAGTTTAGCTCCTAAGTCGCTTCACGCTACAGAAACCGGGGTTAAGCTCTGGCCCGATGAGCTTTGTAGGCTCGGGTGTAAAAAGCCCAACAGACTTTACCTTACCAGAGACTATAGTCTGACTAAACACAGCAACTATCACTAGTATTAGGCTTCATACTTAACTGTTATTTGCATTTGTAATTGATAAAAATTGGAAAATTAGCAGATTGACTATAATGCTGAGAAGCATATTATTAGTGCTTATTAGGAGAAGTGATTTGCTCTTCACGTGCAGATTTTTACAGCTTATAGCAATTTTGAAGTTGAAACAGGAAAGTGATCACAAAGAATAATAAATTTAACATTGCACTTTTCAAGTTTCAGTGTGCACTGCAGTTTACAATTTGCTTTCCTCCAGGTGTTTATTCTAGAGGAGCTGTTAAGTCCAGTCGTGACTCCCATCATCCTCATCTTCTCGCTAAGGAGAAAATCTTTGGAGATCATTGATTTCTTCAGAAACTTCACTGTGGAGGTGGTCGGGGTAGGAGACACGTGCTCTTTTGCCCAGATGGATATCAGACAGCATGGACACCCTGCGGTGAGAGACTGCCACAGTCCAGCCATACAAATGAAGACACGTGTAGATGAGTACTCTGTATAAACTGTGTGGCGTATATTCGATTTATGATTTAATCTACCTCTTTAGTGGATGTCAGAGGGGAAGACGGAGGCATCTATCTATCAGCAGGCAGAGGATGGGAAGACAGAGTTATCGCTGATGCACTTTGCCATTACTAACCCCCAGTGGCAGCCTCCTCAAGAGACCACACATTTCATCAGCCAGTTGAAAGAAAGAGTACACAGAGAAGCCACAGGGGCCCCTTCTGAGACACATCCAATGTCCCTGTCAGAGTCTGAGGTACACTGATAAACTAGCACACATGCTCAAATATGAAAGTGATCATTAATCAAACTAAATTACATTTTCAGTGGTAAAAATTGATTTCCTCTCTCACTTTTTCTTTATCTTGCAGCCAAGGAGTCTTATAGCAAACCTCCTGACGGGTCCTTCCACACTGGCCTCAGTTCATTTTGGCCGGGACAGTTCTTTGGCAAATCATGCAGCGGCTGGTATAAGTGATGGGGCATCAGCTTTACGCTCCCTTTCCCCAATTAGCAGCAGCCTTCACCTGAGAGCCAGTCTGAGTGTGGCTCACAGGGCTGCTGGCCACACTGGCAGAACAATGGCAGGCTCTGGGTAGGAAAAATAGTAGTCTTAATGTACAGACTTACTCAGAGTGCAGTTTTTGCCATTGTCTTATCCCTGTCCCTTCTTCTTCATGCTCAATTTTCTCTACATGTGGGTTCTCTTCCCCTGCAGTACTGATGCTCGAACTGTGAGCTCCGGCAGCAGTGCATGGGAGGGTCAGCTTACCAGTTTGGTCCTCTCAGAATATGCCTCTACTGAGATGAGCATCCACGCGCTTTACATGCATGAGGTAAGAGTGAATGTACATACATGAGAGTGGTGTTTTGAATATTTCACAGATCATAGCCATTCTGGACACTACTCATCCTTGTCATTTCTTTTTTGAAAGCTCCATAAACAGCAGTCTCGTGGCGAACTGTCCCGTCACACTTGGCACAGACAGGAAAGTGATGAAAGCAGTGATAGCATCCCAGATGAAGTAAGGAGCGAACCCAGCTCTCATTCAAGACATTTCCCTCGCTCACAGACTTTCCCCACCACAGTTCCCAGTCCCAGTGCTATTCCCACTTCAGCTTCAGCTTCAGCCAGCAGCAGTACCACTCTGGGCCAGGAGGGGGCAACATCACAGAGCAGCAGCCAGAGACGCCACAGTGGCCCTACATCAGGTATCTATGTTTTTGGCTGCTTGCTGGGGTTTAAGATTATTATAATAAATCTTTACTTTTATATCACCATTATTATTATGAATGGATGTATACATGAATAAATTAGAAAGTTATGTGGGATTAACTTAGGAATAGTGTGAAAACCCCTCCTAGCAATATGCAAGTATTCTTCAATTCCTCAGCTCAACCCATAGACTATATACAAAAGATAGATGCAGCTTCTGGATCTGAAAACCGAAGCTGATGCAAAGTGCTTTAAACTTGCATTCTTTCTAATGGCCAGCAAGAGACAACTCTTATGGCTTCAAAAAGATGTCAGTTGTATAGAAGTCCGTGAAGAAAGCAACCCTGCAGCTCCTTTGAGCTATGACCTCAGAGTAAATAGTGAGTCCATTTTCTGACACTTTTCTGATGAGTGTTTGGTCTGAGTTGTGGTTTAAAGTCTTATTGAGGACAACATGATATTCTCTTCATAAAGTATGATCCTCATTTAAGGGAAAAGAGAGGCTAACCCAGGGTATGCTTGAGGGCAGGCCTACCTTGTGATTGACAAGTTGGGACCATATGAGCATGCAGTTTTTTCAGTGTCTCAGTCTCATCCAGCGTTATAAACACCAGTATAGAGATGGCAGAAACACTCAGATTGAGGCTTCATAGCAGGAGTTTACTAGACAATAGGTGGAATCATGGATAGAGTAAATAGTTCTAGCTCAGTTTATCTCACATTGGCTAAGTGTAAGAACTGTATGTCTTTCGGAGTATTTGATTAAGTCTTTCAACTGACGACAGTAGCTAAAGTGCCCTGCAAAAGTATTCATACCCCTTGAACTTCTCCACGTTGTCATGTTACAACCACATACTTTTGTAAGGCACTGTATACAGGTACTATATTTGTTAAATATTGACTCACTGTCTGTCTGTTTTCCAGACTCTTTTGGTGCAGGGGTAAAGGTAGTGAGGTCAGCCCGTGTGCCCATGGGAGGATGGGCAGAGGATGGTCAAGCAGCAGCACGACACCATGAGACACTACCAGAGGAGAGTTCAGAGGATGAGATGCCTCCTCATATACACAAGGTGCATGCTCTTTCTATGTCTGCAATCACAATGTTAGTTTACCTGTTTTCACTGCAAAAAATGATTTTTTTTTCTTTCTCTCACTTTAGGTTGCATAATCAAACCATGAGAATAAGTACTTGCGTGCATCCATTTATAGATGACAAAACATAGATCCTCGTCCAAACCTTTTTCCAGGCCTGATCGTCTGATCTGATCTGACATATGAAGATGGAAATGTGCAAGAGGGGTGTGCCACAATCCGTTAAAACACTTGAGTCATGAAACCATCTAGACAGGTTTAGACATTTAGATATTGCCTTTGGTCATTAGAATAAACAGAAAGTTTATATCTATGACTTACATTATAACTTAGCAATATGATTAGCAGGAATACAGAGCAAACCTGTTTACCAGAGGAGTACCTTCAGGATAAGGTCATTTCTAATAGCCATTAATAACATCAGACTACACGACACATTTTTAAATATCAAAAGGTTACACAATGAAAGTGCATGTGCTGTTGACACAGTGCTTGTGAACACTAAGCACTGCTGGGAAGTACAAAACAGTTTTTCCAAATGTGCCCACAGTAGTCCAGATTGTGCTATATGTATTTTTTTTCCACTTGGCTACCATGAGAAAATAAACTAAAGACTGTATGGTGTCTGTATAATGAAATGTGTTTAAAAAAGGTGCTGGTCATAGAGAGACTTTCATTGTGTATATCTGTTCTTGTACCACTAACAGCAGACTGTGGATTATAGCCTACACTCTTCTTTCAGCTTGCATTTTGCCTCTTTGAAAAATATATGAAGGTCTCAATAAGTATAAAATTCACCCAATATTTTTAATAGCATATTTTTAATTGTTTCTGTATTAATTGTTATACAAGGGATTTTTTTGAAAATGCTCTGAAGTCCAAAAATCTGGCTGCATTTGCACAGATGGATGTTTGTTTCAAAGATGAATTGTACTGATTTGAGTGGCACGGCATTCTGCATGCACACATGCACTGTGTAAATAAATGTTATCAGGTTATTTCACAGAAGCCCAGAGGAATTTAAATCTATTTTGATGTATATGCAAGCACTTTTGTTTACCATTTATTCATCTGTCAACAGACTTGATAAGAGTTCAGTAATCAAACAAGGCTGGGTTAAGCATGTAATACTGATTTCTGTGCCATATAAAAAAGTCCCAAAGTGCATGGACATCACATATTCATCTTCTGAAGAGTTCAAACAAAATGATACCACAGTAAGAATACTGTACTATGTACCATATCCAATCATAGCATGGCAGCACTCCCCCTGTCAATAAGCCCGTTCCTTACACAAATAATGATGCACTTTAGTAAGTTGTTAATGGAAACTGTCACTGAACCTGGATTGTTTATTTTGTATATTTTCATATACATATTGTTAAATTATTTTATTTATCAAAGGGATGTGCCATGATCTGCAGCTTTGAATCAAGGTTGTGTTTTCTGTTGTGCTCCTGATCGAGATGAAGAAGTACTGTGGCACTGCTCAGCAGGTTTCACGGTGGAAAATGCAGTGACTAACTTTAGAAGGTGATTAGTGTTTGTTTTGTTTGTTTTATAAGTCCTGTAAAATACCATTTTGTACAGTTGTAAAATCGCCTATTAAAAATTATGCAATGAACTTGTGTGCACACTGAAAAACAAGCTGATCAGCTTGCTCTGATGATTATGCTAACAGTGACTATATGTGACTAATATTTTGTATATTAATGTCGGTTTAGGTTACCGAACGTTACAAAAGTTTAGCATGGTAACACTTTGCTACAAACTTCGCGTCTTTGTGTATGAATGGGCTCAAACAAAAGATTAACCTGTGGTAGCGGTGTTGACGGATCGTCCAGGCTAGGCATTGTTCGTATCGTGTGCGTTTCTGTTACATCGCAGAGCCCGGATAGCTCAGTCGGTAGAGCATCAGACTTTTAATCTGAGGGTCCAGGGTTCAAGTCCCTGTTCGGGCGAATGGTTTTTTGCTTTTCAGTAGAAGATTTGAGCGCAAAGTTTGGCAAATTCCTCCAAAAGAAGGTAGGCCATTGTACTAACACTGTATTAAAACAAGCAGTTACGGAATAGACAGCTAATGTGTAGAAGCAAATGATAATTCTTTTTATGTTACTTCTTCTTCCCCTTTCGGCTCCTCCCGCTAGGGGTCGCCACAGCGGATCATCTGCCTCCATCTCACCCTACTCCTTGCATCCTATTCCCTCACACCAACCCTCACTCTGCATGTCCTCCCTCACTACATCCATCAATCTTCTCTGTGGTCTTCCTCTTCTCCTCCTGCCTGGCAGCTCCATCCTCAACACGCTTTATCCAATATATCCACTAGCCCTCCTCTGAACTTGTTCAAACCATCTCAGCCTTGCCTCTCTGACTTTATCTCCAAACTTCTCAACATGAGCTGTCCCTCTGATGTACTCATTTCTAATCCTGTCCATCCTGGT
>VUQH01014957.1:7801-19214 GCA_015106775.1 Etroplus canarensis
TGACACACTGGAGGAAATCCAGCACATATTATAGAGGCACGATGCAAGGGCACGCAATGAGACTTTCCTGAATTAGATTGAAAACATCCACGCTGAAATGTGTTAGGTGAACAAGATTATCTTGAATGGGATGTCAGCCAAATTTAAACAAGGTCTCAACCCTGCCAAAATGAAAATGCAACAAAAATATGCAGAAACAGAATTTTTCACATACCTTACAGTGGCTTCTCTTCAGTTTGGCTCTTGACATTGGTTTATTACAGTAGTCAGATTTGAACGGCCTCTAAACTGGTTCTAGGCTTTCCCACAAAAGGTCACAGCATTACTGATCACTCTCAGAGTGGGTCTTCTGATGTGCCCTCAAGCAACTCTTCCACGTAAAAGCCCTCCCACACTGGTCACAAATGTGTGGTCGAGCTCCAGTGTGGATGACTTGATGCAATTTTAAGCTATCTGGCCGACTATAAGCTTTTCCACACTGATCACATGTGAATGGTTTATCCTCAGTCTGGAAGCTCTTTCCACTTGGTGGTTTAGGATCTTCATCCTCCCCAGAACGCTCAGGTTTTCGGCCATCATTTCCATGCTGTTGCTGCAGCGACAAAGACACCGAGTGAAATGCTGTTGTGGCCCAAATGTCATCTTAAAGCTGAGTGAAGTTTCTTTCAAGCCTGAGACTAGAAAACCCACACAAGATACGTCAGTAGCTCCAGGGTTTGTATTGTACGACAAACTTCTTAACGTTACCTGCACTGGTGTTCCTTTACTTCTAATAACTGGCCTCAACTGCTTAATCAGTCTTTTCTTTTGTATTTAAAGAATACAGTTCATTTCAGCATTCCATTGTTTATACAAATTTCTGACATTTCAGTAAGGTCATTGTGAAACAATAGTACTAAGGTTGATGAGGGAAAAATAGTAAGAATATCCATGAATAATATTTATCCTCCAGATAGAGATGTTCATACAGCCAGTGATGAGCTTGAGATTTTTTCTTCTTTTAATGTGTTCATAGTTTGTGTGTATACTTCCTACTTTGCTTACATAGCTATACAAAAGACAAACTCAACTATGTGCAGAGCCTGGGCTTTCAACTTCTTTAAAGCATAAGAAAAGTTAAGCTATTTTAGCTACAAGCCGTACGTTGCTCAGTACAAGAGCTGTGTGCTCTACAATGATAGTGATGGGAGAAATAAGACTAATTTTAAGTGACCCTTTGCAAACAATCATTTAAAATGATAGTTTGAAAGTGCACCCACTACACCAAATATAGGGGCTTAGCTCCACTGAACAGCAACCATTTGCCATAAGATGATTTGTTTTTAAAGCATATATTCTGTTTCCATTTTGAATCCACCACAACAGCAGAGATACGGAGCCACAAATGGGGAGGCAGAAATTCCATGAAATTAGGAGACAGACAACTTTCTCTGAACCAAATTAAAGTGATGAAGTGGTAATGGCAAGATTTATCATAACAAAGTAAATGATTCAGGGATTTTTGGAGAAACTGGCATTTTAATATCTTGTTTTCAACTGTGGCTAAATCATGAGAGGATAAACTATATGGCATGGGTAAACTGTGTTCATGTATAACTAATCATAATCCAGTAATTTCCTTAACTAAATTATGCAAAGAAAATTGTGAGTGTTCAGTTGAGGGTTTTTTTTGTGGCACAAACAGGTGCTAGATATAAGCATCTCCCCTTTGTGCCCTTCAGTGAAACTGAAGTTGACACCCTTGGGTTAGACCATTAGTTTTTGTATGCAGCTGAATGGCTGTGGTGCAACAGCACACTGCCAAGGTTCTCATATTGTTGTATAGTCTGTCATAAGAGTGTCAGATCTGTTCTGTCCAAAAATGAATAAACCTTAGTATATAAAATAGCATAATTTAAACTCAAGCGTGACTAGATGAGTAAAGCAAGATGTATTGGGAAATGGCAAATATAAGTTGTTTTGCAGGCCTGATTTAGCAGCACAGTGACTAAGATCACAGGGCCAAAGTCTCAATCTGGGATAAAGGGTATTGTAGATAATTTCTTTCCTTCTATTCACCTGTAAGGTGGGAAAATCCTGCACACAGTTACAGCACTGATATTCTTCGCTAGCATTTGCACCGGTGCAGTACAATGGGTAGGAAGAGCTGCAGAGGTGGACTGGCATCTAACCTGGACAACACCTGGGCCCTGCCAGTTTTCTTAAATTAAGTTTTTTCCTTTGGCTTTTCTCTAAGGGATATTTCCAGCACCTTGCTGAAAATATGCCATAAAGGAATAAATCAGTGGAAAAGTGTGTGTGTGTTTGTGGGGGGGGGGGGCATGGCCATTGAGTGCATTCAAAGCAACTTAACACTCCGTTTCTGGTTATATTTTTGTTGAACCTCCTTTCCGAAAAGCCATCTGGGTGCTCTCTCTCATATGTATTCAATGTGTCACTCAGAAACTACTGTTATAGACAGACTGAACTAAAAGTGTTCTAAATGTTAGCTCAGTCAGGTTTCTGCTGATGAACTACAGTTTAATAATGTTACAGGAATATTGTTCTCACCATTTGTGAAGAAGCCATTTACCCCCCTCTTTCTCGTGGCTGAACTGAGCCAAGATAACTCACAACTTTCCTCTGTCAGACTCTTCTCACCTTGCCAGCACCTGTGGGGGAGGGAGAAAAAAAAAAAAAAAAAATTTAGGCTGGCACTCTACTGGCCAGTTTCAGACAGGGCTTAAAAGCCTAGTCCCAGACTATTAAACGCAAATTAAAGCTGTCATACTTCCACATTTTAAAAAAAAAAAAAAAACACTTTTCTTAGACTATTCATACATTTAGCCTGGTCTGGATTAACCTGAGCTGTTTGCAAGGGAGGAGGATTGGAGCTCATCTAGTACAGAACTTTAAAGTTCAAAATAACCATTCAAGGAGGATAAAGGTTTCTCTCCAACATCATGGTCTCATTAGGCGTCCACCTAACATTGCAGGATTTCTCCTTTGCTCATTATTGTATACTCATTTTCAGCAAGGACAGCGTAGTGGGTTCCTAAACATGGTCAGAATAACTTCTCATTCACCCCATACCTGAAAAATTGACTGCATTGCTCATACCAGTTATTTTCTCCGAAGACTCCCTGCTTCCCTCAACTTATTGTCCATCACAATAAACACACCTGAACTCTGAACATAAACTGAGGGAGAGCAACAGAAGACTGAAAAAAAAAAAATACAACCAAACTCCAGCTAACATTAACTTGGTGGTTACCTTTAGAAAAGCCCAAACCACCAACCAAGAGAAGCTCTGTTGAGAAACTGGAACAGTTTTCCCACTGATGTGCTCCATGAAGAAACTGCTGTGCCCACTAATGGATTATAGAGAACAGGTGTGCCAACAACCACCTGCCATGTAGGAGCCTCTTAAAGCTGTATGACCCTGTTTAAAAACCTGCGCCAGTCCACCTTAAGGCCATTAACTGGAAACAGGAATGAGATGTGGGTGCTTAGAGACAGCCAGTTTTTTAGACAGATGCTTCTTTTTTTCCTGGGACTTATGTTAGAAGTTGTGAAATTATGTTTATAATATCTGCTGGATTTGTTTTAATATCATCTCTGATCTCATTAAATTTCACCTAGATTGTGCCTGACACAGATAACATAATGCATACTTTTGTTGTTGCTGTTGTTTTATTAGTCTGTTTTCTGTACAGAGATTAATCCTCAGCATGACCTGGCGTATGTAGATTTGACATTTTGCACACTTTTAAAAACCAAATAAAAAAGAAAGTGGTAATGGCAGGTATCAGCTCTCACCCAGCTGAGCTTCTTTTGCATTGAGGATCTATTTATATATTATTCACCATTCTTTTTTATTGTAGCTGTTACGCATGTAATGGTATATTTTTTAAAAAACTACATTTATAACTCAAAATCCCACCCACATTTGCTCATTACTGCTTCATGGATAAACTCTAAATTATCTGAGTTGATTGCGACTTGTGGTTTGACTCCAGTTCTATTTATGTTGATTCAGTAACAAGGGTGTGTCTTTGTGAGAGGTTGTTTCTTCCTAAAATAATCTAACGCTTTTCTGATTTCTCTAAATCATGCCTGTTTGTCTCCTCTGGCCTGTCTGTGACCTGGAAATCAGTCTGTGTGCTTTCTGAAGGATGTCTCACTTCCTAAAATGCATCTTTTACACACAATTGTAAAACAACATCACTAATTTCTGCTATCTAATGTTCCACTTTTCTGACATTTACCTGGGTTTCCCCATGCCTGCTATGATCTATCGAGTACCACACTGACACTGAAGAAAATATGTTACTGCTGAAAAATGTGACTTCATGGACCATCTCACTGTAGCACTCCAGAAATTACAGGTACCTCATGAATGCTAAGTCCAAGACAAAAGATTACATCTGAATTCAAATAAGCCCGATCTCCAGGTTTTTCAGACTTTTGGTGATGTCATGGACCTTTATTAAAACTGTTAAGTGTAGAAAAACATCTCCTCATTCTTGACAGTACTTCAGTTTGTGTTCAGCATGCATAAGTCTGTCTTTGTAGGGTTCTTAAAGCAAGAAGAGAAAGCGAGTAAAGGAAGAACCAAGGATTAAATGGTGGAGGTTAAAGGAGGAATAATGTTAAAGGTGATGTGCAGAGCTGCAGTAACTACAGAGGAATCAAGCTGATGAGCCATACCATGACGATATGGGAAAGAGTTGCTGAAGAGATGTTAAAAAGAGAGGTAATGGTCAGCGAGCAGCAGTATGGCTTCATCCCAAGAAAGAGTACAACAGATGCAGTGCTTGCTTTGAGAGTGTTGATGGAGAAGTATAGAGAAGGTCAGAAGGAGTTGCACTGGGTCTTTGTGGATCTAGCGAAAGCATATGAGAGGGTGCCAATAGAGGAACTGTGGAATCGTATGAGGAAAGCAGAAGAGGCAGAGAAGTGTGTGAGGATATTGCAGGAAATGTATGAGGACAGCCAGACAGTGGTGAGGTGTGCAGCAGGAGTGACAGATGGGTTCAAGGAGTGGGTGGGATTACATCAGGGTTTGGTTCTGAGCCTCTTCTGTTTGCAATGGTGATGGACAGGTTGACAGTTGACAGACAGGAGTCTCCTTGGTCCATGATGTTTGCAGACAACATTTTGATCTGTAGTGAGAGTAGGGAGCAGGTGGAGGAGAGCTTGGAGTGGTGGAGGTATGCACTGGGGAGAAGAGGAATGAAAGCCAGTAGAAGAAGCAAGACAGAATACATTTGTGTGAATGAGAGGGAGGCAGGTGGAATGATGAACTGAAGATGCAGGGATTCTCACTGGGAGTGACCAGGATGGACAGGATTAGAAATGAGTACATCAGAGCTCATGTTGAGAAGTTTGGAGACAAAGTCAGAGAGGCAAGGATGAGATGTTTTGGACATGTTCAGAGGAGGTATTGTGGATATATTGGACAAAGAAGATGGCACTGCCATGCAGGAGGAAAAGAGGAAGACCACAGAGAAGATTCATGGATTTAGTGAAGGAGGACATGCAGAGGGTTGGTGTGAGGGAAGAGGATGCAAGAGATAGGGTGAGCTGGAGGCAGATGATCTGCTGTAGCCCTAACGGGAGCAGCCGAAAGAAAAAGAAGAAGACTCAAAGTACAAGGTACATTTAGGCTTGAAACTGTCCTATAATGAAGAAGACATGAAAACTGCTTTAGTTTTTGGGCAAATCGAAGTGAAATAAGTTTATTATTTTAATATTTTCTGACATGAAGACCAAAAAAACATTTAATTGTCTGTCTTCCACTAGATGCAAAACCAGCAGTGTAAAATTAACCTGGCAGCAAATCAGGATTATAAAAACGTATTTATGGATTTTCTGCATTACCAACTGAATTCATGTAAATTTCCATGACAACACCAAGTATACAGGTTTGTGCTACTTTAACTTTCATCACGAACAAACGGCTCAACAGATTTACATATATAATGGAATCCCGGAGCTAAAAATCAATATAGCACAGTAGGTCTGCAAACCATAGTGTTCTAGCCAGTAAAAAGAGAACCCCCGTAACACTCAAAAGTTGGGCTTTAGGCCCAACATAAATTGCTAACTCAATAATCTTGCTTTGTAGTACACCCAGCTGGTATTTACCAGGATTTGACAGCAAAACAGAAGGCAACAACTATTATTATGAATATGAGAACCTTAAGCCAGAATGAGAAAACAACTGCAGGAAAAACAGCACATTTTAACAGGTCTAATTTTACTGAACTGAAAATTGCATCAGTTGCATTTGAAAACAACTGAATATGCACATAAATGCACAAGCTTTATTGATCCCCAAAACAAAACAGCGGGGAGGATTCAACCAGTGAAGCTCTAAAAGCAGAGGAGCCGTGCTCTAACTGTTGCAAGTAATCACTTCTCTTTCTGTTCCCTAACAAGCAGTAATAACACACACACACACACACACACACACACACAAAAAACAGTGGCCGTGCAATATTATACAACTGGTCTCAGTATGCAAAAAAACAAGGAATTAAAATGTGTTTAAACCGTGACTTATTCCAATCATAGCAATTGCTTTAACACAGAAGTGACAAACTGGTGAATCATTTGCCTTTTCATTTACCTCTTTGTTTAGCTTCATTTTCATGTTGCTTATACTACAAGAGCGACACCTCAAAACAAGAAAGTGGGTAAAAGCACATTTTTGATATAGTCTCGAGATGTTCTATATAAAAAGAGAAAGCAGAACAATACACTCAGAGAAACAGCACCAACAGAGCACCAAAAGAAATTTTTCATTTCATGGGACTTTAAGTTTAATACAACAAGATTTTTTATGTCATAACAGCTGCTCGCCTGCTTGTAGCTTTACAGCAGTTCAGTCCAGTAAGCTGAGGCTTTATGATTTCAGCCTGCACGTCAACATTCAGGACGGGTTGTGATGATCACACAGCGTGGTCCCAGTGAATCGTTTATAGGTAGCCTCCAATTCTCAAAATGCCACTGAAAGCGTGGGCTTTGCTGGCACAACCAGCACAGACTCTGATCAGTTAGAGCCTTTTGGAACAAGCTCAAGCACAGTGGGAGACCAGATAGTGTGAAGAGTGAAAGGAAGAAAGAACAAAAGCACTGATGAAAGAATGACCAGCAGAATGAAGGCTTTGTATAATTCAACATATTAACATCAATTTAAAAATATGTATCCATTTTAATATAATTTTAATTAGCATGGAACAGTTTTACAGGTCTCTCTTAAAAAACAGACCTTAAGCTCAGCACGTCTTTCACCTGGTTTAAAAAGGGACAAATGAGTATGGATAGCAAACATAACAGAAAATAATTCTACAGCTACAATGGTATGATAATGTTTGATGAGCATTTTTTCACTTTCAAACTAGGTCACCATTTTAATCCATTGTGAAAGCCATGAATTCAAGTTAAGTGTCCTTGCCATCCTGTGCAAAGGAGCAAACAAACATTTCAATAGATACGCTATATGGACAAAAGTATTGGGCCATCTACACTTTTATGATATCTCATTTTAAACCCATATGCAGTAATATGGAGCTGAACACCATTTTGCAGCTACAACAGCTTCCACTTATCTAGGAAGGATTTCTTCAAGATTTTGTGGTAACTTTTGCCTGTCCATCCTGAATAACATTTGTGAGGTCAGACACTTATGTTGGACGAGAGGGCCTGGTTTGCAATCGCTGTTCCAGTTCATCTCAAAGGTGTTGAATGGGGTTGAGGTCAGAGCTCTGTGTGGTCCAGTTAAGTTCTTCCACACCAAACTTATCTAACCTTGCCTTTATGGATCTTGCTTTGTGCACTGTGGACCAGTCACGCTGGAAAAGACAAGGGTCTTTGCCAAACTGTTCCCATAAAATTGGAAGCATAGAATTGTCCAAAATGCCTTGATACGCTGAAACACTAGCATTTCCCTTCACTGTAAGTAAGGTGCCCAGGCCAACCCCAGAAAAACAACCTCATAGCATTATCCCTCCTCCACCAAACATTTAGTTAGTACAAATCAGTCAAGCAGGTAATGTTCTACTGCCAAGACTGCCAAGTAGTGAGGCATAATTTGTCACTCCACAGAACACATTTCCACTTCAGAGTGCAGTGGTACTATGCTTTACACCACTCCATCTGACACTTGGCATTGTGCTTGGTGATGTAAGGCATGCATCCAGCTACTTGGCAAAGGCAATCCATGCCACGAAGCTCCCTGTGCACAGTTTTTACGCACTTCATGCGCTATGTGCCTTAGCACTCAGCAACCCTGCTATGTGCCTTCACACAGTCTGCCACTTTGTGGCTGAGTTTCTGACACTACCACTTTAGAGCACTTAGGTTAATCATGGAATATCTACTGATTTGTTGCAACAGTGACATCCTATTATAGTACCACACCATAATTTAGTGAGCTCTTTAGAACAACCTATTCTTTCCCCAAATTTTAAAGATAGCCTACATTGCTAGGTGCTTGATTTCATGTGACTATGGGACTGAATGAAACACCTGAATTCTATGATTAAGAGTTGTGGCCTAATACTTTTGTCCATATATTCCATCTTTCAAGGGTGTAAGGAGTGAATGATATTTGAAATATAACTTTTTGGTTGAACATTTATTTAGCCTGAAAATGCACCATATGAATAATGTACCAATGGAAACAAATGCCTCATGAACTACACTGGCTCTATTTATGTACTAGATTTCCATTATGAACACATAACTTAAAGTTAAACAAAGCCGAGAAATGCCCTGCATTCCTATATTATGTTAATATAGTTTGCTTACGGCTTTTACAAATGAATTTGCATTTTGCCTCCTACACTTTATGGTAATATTGGTGATTCTGAAAAGAGGTAAATATGTTGTCAGTATCGATGCTTATTTACAGGTTGTTTCCATCAGGTGGTTCACATGTTGAATTAAAAAGTTCTAATTATTTTGCAAAGTTGAGAGAGTAATACAAGCCAAAAACAACAAGAAAAAAAATGCTAACTTTTGATTCGGTCAAAAAAGACAACAGCGTCAACAATAATGAACAACTAAAAAGTTGTGTTGTCCTACAAGGTATGCCTCATTTGAGCGTAGGCATATTGGGATATGCAAATACTGCAGTGCTGAAACAGAAAAATGTACATAACAAATAGCCCACAACAGTTTTTAAAAGGAATTACTACAATTTATTAAAAAATCTGAAAGTCATCAGTGCAAACTGAGACTATTATTTATATTGGTAAGACTCACATGAAAACAAGCAACTTCGCTTTCATTGCTTACCTACACACAGCAGACCACCCCACATTTGCCAGTTGTTAACACTGTCTACAGCCTTAAAGCCAGCTGGTGTTGTGTCTCCTTTATCCCCTCAGGTCAATTTCTTTTTCTCTCTAGTCCTGAATTCCAAAACGCAAGACAATGTGTGGTTAAAAAAAAAAAAAAATGTCAGTCAAATTGTTATGGACTGGGCCTTCATGTCTGCCTGCCTTAAACACTCGCTTGTCTTAAGATACACTAATACTAGGCACAGTTGCCACACCTGTTTCTATTAGACATACATTTTTTTCTAACTTGTTACACAAGAGTATCATGCCCATGCAGATATGAGAAAAAGAAAGCTCTCACAAGACCAAATGCAGTTGCGTGAAAAAGTAAGCACATCCCATGATTCAATAACTTGATCACTATGTGACTTTCATTCTCTCACATTCTTGTCCTGCACTTTTTTACAACAGTGTTGACTCAGTTCATTGAGGTTTGTGAACATTCGTTCATGAACAACTCTCTTAAGGTTTCACCACAGCACTTCATTGGGGTTGAGGTCTGGATTTTGACTGGGCCATTACAAGACTTTGATTCTTTTTCAGTTATTCTGTTGTAGATTTGCTGGTGTGTTTGGGATCCTTGTCACGCTGCATGACCAAGACAGATGGTCTCACATTTGGCTCTAGAATATTTTGGTATAGAGAGGAGGTCAAGGTCCACTCTATGACTGCAACTTGCCCAGGTCATGTGGCTGCAAAACAACCCCAAATCATCACCCCTTCAGCACTGTGTTTGACAGTTTTATGAAGTTTTTGTGCTAATATGTTTTGTTTGGTTGTTGCCAAACGTGGCCCATTATGGCCAAACGTCTCCCCATTGGTCTTGTCAGTCCAAAGAACAGTTCCAGACGTCTTGTGGTTTGTTCAACTTTACAAATCTACGCCATACTGCCATGTTCTTTTTAAGAGAGAAGAGGCTGTCTCCTGACTACCATTTCAAACAAGCCATACTTGTTCAGCCTTTTTCCAATTGCACTGTCATGAACTTTAACATTTAATGTGTTAAGTGAGAGAGTCTGAGATGTAGCTCTTTCTTTCGCAAAAATGAGCAGTGCACAGTCTGATCCTGGGGTGAATTTGCTGAAACAGTCACTTTGGAAAAGATCAAGGCATTGTGTTAAAACAAACCTAAATGCTCCAGACCAGCAAATTGCCAAAACTTCTGCTTGTATAGAGGCTGGTTGATCATTAGTTAATTGAGGTCATTTGATTAGCAGCACCTGGCTGCTACTTATTCTCTTAATTTCTACGCAAGTAGTAAAGGTGCTGAATCTGCGGAGACAACATCAAATGACAAGAATCGAAAATAATTATTTAAAACAAAACAAAAGAGCCTGAATGAATTATATTCCAGTATATGTTGAAGTGGATTTTGTTTCCCCTACATGCATGTATGCAGAAAAGGCACAACAAAACCTATGTCCCTGACACTGAGTATGTGTTATGCGAAAGCTGTTAGTGGGTTTCCCCACCAGATATAAAACACTCCAAAATCATTACCGAACCCAACACCAAAATTGGTCCTGAAATGCAAGGTCTCTCTCAGAGCAAAATGTTTTTAAAGCAGATCTTGTGTTTGTACCCTCAACTGGCTGCCATTACTTAAAGGTTATGTAAAGTGCTAGAAACATAAAACTCATCTCCAGGTAATAGATGCCTGTCTAAACATTTAGCTTACTCAAGCATCCATTTTGTCAAATATCTGTCAGCTTGAGACCACTAGCCATGCATATTTATATTTCACTCTCGTTTCTGTCAAATAAAATAACTTCTAAATGCTCAGCAGTCTGAAATAAGACTGGCAGAGACTGGCCCTGTTAACAATGACTCAGTCAGTGTCTAACCACTGACGTAAGGCCCTGTGTTGCCTGGATTGATCTGGCTTTATTGGAACTAAAAGTAAACTGTCTTGCCAAGGATAAAACATCTTTTTAAAAGCACTAAACAGCTTTCCAAAATAACAGCTCAGTCTCAGTCACCTGTACAACTATACTGCAGTGATTCTGAGGTGAAGAAAGAAAGGAAAAAAAAAGAGTGCAACAGAGTGCAGGAAAGGGGGGGGAGGGGCTGGGGGGGGGGGGGCC
>VUQH01014957.1:19234-36220 GCA_015106775.1 Etroplus canarensis
ACAGAGAGGGGGGGAAAGGGGGGGGGGGGGGGGGGGGGGGGGGTCTCAGGCACACATAAGAAAGACAATTTCACACTCAGGAATCATTAGAAGGTAATTGAGTGGAGAGCAGTGCACAGTCGGGTATTCTGCTTCTGTCATACCTGCCACTGCCCGCTGCAAATTCATTTTCATTTCATTGAGGAAGGATGAAAATGTCTGAGAGACACACATACATATAGTGAAAGAGATTGAAGACAGGAACAGAATAAAGTAAGTGAGATCTCAAACTTCCTTGACATGTTGAAAAAGTGGACCTTTCACAAAGAGGTGTAATTCATACCATTTGCTGCTTAAATATAGCAGAGGCAATTTGTCGAAGACAGAAGGGTAGACAGGGTGTGATGAGAATACAACTACTCTCTTGGCTGGAATCCTTAGGTAACACTTCATGCCCACATGGCATCAAACATGCTAAACTGAGCACAGTCGCCATTCCTCCCTCCTGCCCACTGATTGACAGCCGCAGTGCAGGTGTGGTGCACTGCCAGAATGGAGAACTAGACTTGGGCATGCTGGCAGAGGAGAGATGAGAAAAGCTGAGAGGTAAAGAGAGAAAAGGGAAGGGGAGGGCAGGGGAAAAGAGAGAGGGCAGAGCAGGGCAAGGGAGTGAAACGAGGAGCTGGCCCAATGGATTTATGGGAGCAGGTCAGTGCTGAAGCACACATGTGACACTAATGCACAAGGACAGGACAGATGTAGGATTGAGTGCTGAGTGGCAGCCTGTCATGCTCCCATCCTTCAGTTCACCTCCATCCTCCTGAGATTTAGAGAGAAAGTTTGTTCTGCAAAAAGTGTGTTGTTTCGTAGTCTGATACGGCATGCATAATGATGAAATTAGACATACACTTAAGCACAGTTAGACTGGTTCAGAGGAATGCCTACAATATAATAAATAAGAGGTTGCTGTATTGCATTAAAAAGTCAGACTATCTCTGAACCAATACATACATTTCTCTACCTGTATGGAATTATTCATTTGAAGCTTTCTGTGAATTGGCTGGGCCTTCTTTTTCCTGTCTTAATTCTTCATGGCGTGGATTCAACAAGGTGTTGGAAACATTCGTCAGAGATTTTGGTCCATAATGGTGACACCATGCACTTGCTGCAGACCCGTCAGCTGCACATTCATGATGTGAAACTCCTTTTCTAACACATCCAAAAGGTGCTCTGCTGGGTTGAGTTCTGGTGACTGTGAAGGCCATTTGAGTGGAGAAAACTCACTGTGGTGTTCAAGAAACCAGTTTGAGATGATCTGAGCTTTGTGACATGGCTCGTTATCCTGCTGGAAGCAGCTATCAAAAGATGGGTACACCGTGGCCATAAAGGGATGGGCATAGTCAACAGCAATATTCAGTCAGGCTGTGGCATTTAAATGATGCTCAGTTGGAACTAAGGGGGCCAAAGTGTACCAAGAAAATATCCCCCCCACCATTACATCACCACCACCAGAGCGAACTGTTGATTCAAGGCAGAATAGATTCATGCTTTCATGTTGTTTACGACAAATACTCACCCTACTATCAAAATGTCACAGAAATTGAGGCGCATCAGACCAGGCAGTTTTTTCCAATCTTCTATTGTCCAAATTTGGTGTGCCTGCGTGAATGCTCTTTTGCATTCTTTGGTTGTACCAAGCGGCCATTTCAGTTACTGCTGCCTTTAAGAATTCTGGCCATCATGAATCAACAAGGCATTTTCACCCATTGAACTGCTGCTCACTGGTTATTTCCTCTTTTTCCGACAACTCTCTGTAAACCCCAGAGACGGTTGTGCGGGAAAATCCCAGTAGATCAGCAGTTTCTGAAATACTCAGACCAAACCATCCAGCACCAACAGCCATGTCATATTCAAAGTCACCTACATCTCCTTTCTTCCCCCATTCTGATGCACAGTTTGAACTTCAGCTCAGTTGCTGCCATGTGACTGGCTAATTAGGTGCATCTAATAAAACGGCCAGTGATCATAAATATAACATTTTTATTGTATTTGGGCAACTTTTTTAAAACAAAAGCAAAAAAAGACACTGGGTGGCATCAAACAGTTTCATTTCATTAAGCATAAAAGTTACAAGCATTTATACAAAATATCAAAACATTCATTTAACAAAAAGCTGTAAACATGTTTAGATTGTATAAAGTGCCTCCTCAGTTAACAGAAGAATACATCTCTAATAGTATTAACTACTCAAGCAGCAAAAAAAATGTTTCCACTTAGAGCTGACCAAAGAAAACGTGTCTTATGTGCCCCACAACTCCAGCCCCACTACAAGTGATAACTGGCTGAAAGTAGAGAACTGTAGTTATTCCTGGCCACCTATTAGTGTGAATGTGCCTACATGTGGGAATGTGAAGCAAAAAGAAGGGAAAAACAGCAAGCTGTCCCTGGATAAATATGACTATAAATAGCAAAGCAGTGGGGGTGGGTGCAGAGGTGGAGAGCCACTCACACAATATATACATTATTTCACAAGTATGTTACAGATGTTATAGGAACAGTCTGGCACCTTCAGAAATTTGGGACAAAAGCATCTCCGGCTGTACTGGGAGCTCCCCAGTACTTAGGCCAGTGGCCAGGATTCTTACTAAAGGGACCGATGGCCAACAGTGCGCTTTTACTCATCATTTGCCTCACCTGCCAACCTCAATATATATATGTCTTGTTGTTCCAGATCCTCGTAACTAAATCACAGAAGTGCCGGCACAAGCTCCTTTCTCAGTCCAGCTCTACTTAATTAAAAGAGTCATCCAGTTATTTAACTACTTCACTGCCCCTTCCTGCGAACAATTCAGTTAGTTCGCTGCCTGTTCAAGCAGTAGATTTGCTTGTCATTAATTGTCAATTTTCTGCTAAGAGAGGAATATAACGTTCAGTTCCATTTTAGTTCCATTTTATTTGTGTGAAAGGAAAAATCTGAAAGGCGGACAAAACATAGAGAAGTAAAATCTTAAGTTAGCCTCAGTAAAAACTATCTGCAAGACTGGAGGCCACTAGGGAAAAGCAAGAAATTACATTTTCCTGTAATTAAGGCTTCCAACTCACATGCCATGCCATGCCTAATATCCACAGCATATCTCTCATTAGACACATGTAGAGAGACCCCTCTGCTGTCCAGATGCAAAGACTGTCAATCAGAATGAACTAGAAATCAGTCATCCTACTGTGAGCGAAGGTTCTGCCACCTGCCTTGCAGGTAGCCTGCACATAAAAGCTTCCATAAAAAAGAAAGAATGTATTCAGGCTTGTACTACTGTTCCTTTGTGTATGCTGCTGTGGTGGTGTAAGTGGATGAAGCAACAAACACATTTAGTTAAACTATGAAATTTGAACTCCATATCTATCGCTTGCCAGTATGGCCCATGAATCTGTGCCTGTGGTTGCTCCTGCAGACGCAGTAAAAGAGGATGTTAATGAACTGCTGTCACACGTAGGCTGGTGCCTTTGAGGCAGCAGTCAGGATTCTCTCCACGTACTCGTCTGTTTGCAGTGTGGAGGCTGTGATGTGCTGCCTGACTGCAGAGAGTCGCTTGCGGCCAGACAGGAGGGGACCAACTCAGTACAGGGGGTCCCTGCTGCGGTCCCACTCTCTCACCAGCAGAGCAAAGGCTTAACTCTACATGTGAGAGTGTGTATGTATATTTCTGGCACTTAATGTGTGTGCCTCCTTTTCTGAAATAATGCTTGGTTGTTTGCAGTTGCATTTGTCATATGTGCATACATGTAACATATATTTATGGACACTGTTATGCCATGTAGATTGTGAACAAGATTAGTCAAAAATGAACAAGGACAGCTAGGAAAAATACAATGCGTGTGTGTGTGTTTGAGAGAGAGACACAGACAGTCTGTCCACTGCTCTCCCCTGCAATCTGCCACTATTGCACCCTGGGTAGTGTCAGAATGGCTTGGGTACCCGCTGTGCCACCTGTCACCCCCAGCCCCGAGGCTCACTGCCGGTCCAGCCACCCAGCTCTGAGGCCCAGCCTCAATTAGATTGCTATCACACAACCAGAATTGGCTCTTTTTCCCTACAGGAGATTTCTATCTTTTAGCTGACATTGTTATCTTTTACGTCACCACAAAAACTCCAAGTATTATTTCAGCACGGCACTTGCTCTACATTATTGAATTTTTAAATACAAATCTACAGCTTGGACATATGTAGGGGTGGGAAAGATCCTTGTCAGTGCAGTTGCTAATGACATTATCACAGGAACTCAGCAAATAGGGTACTCCTTAAAGGGGAATTCGGGGACTCTCTTGTAAGCATGACATCTGGCTCCACCAAACATCTGAGTAAGCAGATTGGCCCTGCAGGCCTGGTGTGACAGCCGATGAGGAAGCTGGGAGATGTGAGAGAACTGATCTGCACAGCTCCGCTGCTCAAGCTGTCACTTTAGCTTGGTTTGGCACAGTTAGATTCTCCCTGGCTCTGAAGCATTAGGCCCACTCTTCTGACTGCCGCTGCCCTGCCGGCACCAAGCCAAATCTTTCATGGGGGAGGTCGCTCATCACTCTCACTCTTTCTTTCTTCCTCTCCTCCTCCTGCTTAGTCTGTCTCAGCAGGGCCCAGGCTTCTTTATCGCAATCTCTCTCTTTTTGTCCTCCCTTGCCTCTTTCTTATCCTATTCCCAGCAGAAGCCACAAAATGGAATCCATTATAATCAGTCATTATTTGCCATTTTCCAGTTCCTGTTCCAGCACTTTAAGCCACTCACTGCTCTCTCCTTGCCATCTTTGTTGGTCTGTAAGTAGGTGTTCAGTCATTCATTAGTCAATCCACCCACCAGGATGCATCTTGACATGTAAAACTACCACTTCAGTATAACAAGGTAACCTGTGGATCGCATGTAGCTCTGTATTTTAAGCTAAGAAAAACATGCTGCTATGTTTGGACAAATTAAGAAATGGGGAAAAGTAACAATATTGTTCTCCATTAAGTGTATGAGTCAAAACTCAATCACATTTTACTTATTTTCTGTGTATTAATAAAATCGCATACAAGAACTAAAAGTGAGCAGCATTTAGATCAGGGTATCCCACAGTCAGAAAATCCAATTATATAACTATTTTGCATTGCAGAATGAAACTGTAAACATATCGTAAAAGAATAAGGCTATTAGCCAGGCAATTCATAGAAGTTATGCGTTAAGACCCATTTAGGTAAGCTGAAGCAAAAAGTTGTCCCATTAAACCCTCGAAAGGAATATTTTGTGGAGACAATTCATTATTCCATCCAAGCACTGAATAAAATGGATTCTTTGACTCAGGTAATTACCTAGTAAAGACAGAACAAACTGTTCTCACCTCTAATTTGCAAAAGGTCAAGGTACCTGTTGGCCCAGTGATCTAAGTGCATGTATGTGACCACAGTCTCCTGTGCTTTTATCCACTCCTCTCTTTCTTCCAGTATTTTCTGGCCCTCTCATTTTAATAAATATCTATACTACACTTTCTGGCATTTAAAAAGTCATTATAAAGAAATCTATATTTAAAATATATGAGAAGATCTGTATCTGGAATTACTATTTTGTGACTGATTGCCCCTACTGACCAGTTAGACTTTAAATCCACGCCTTTCTAGGCTTGCCCATAGACGTTATATAAAAAGTGCCACCGCTTTGTTATTTTATTGTATTGGATAGTTGGGTGAAATTTCTAAATAATGTGTAAACAAAATCTTAAGATGTGGCCAAAAACATGTTTTGCGTGACCTTTGACCATCAAATAACAATCAGTTCATCCTTTAGTATAAGTGAACATTTGTGGACAGATGTCATTTGTGGCCAAATTGTGTTCACAAGAAAGAGACAGACATGGTGTCTTAGTGACACTTTAAACTCTGAAATCTAATCATTTAAGTCCAAAAGGATGTCTTACTGTCTTACTGAAAGATCCCTAGTTAAAGCCCAGGTGGTGACACAACCGCTTCCCACAATGGGAGGGTTGCATCAGTAAGGGCATCTGGTGTAAAATCTGTGCCAAATGACCTATGTGGATTTATCCGCTGTGGCGACCCCTTGAGGAAATACAAGGGAGCAGTCTAAGATTTAAGATGATCTGCTATCAGAAATTGAGTCTAACATATAAAGATATGCTTTTTATAGTATCAAATCACTCTATAATAATAATCACTGTGTTTTGTTCACTTGCAAAAAGATATATATATATCTACATTGTTAGCGGGTTCACTTCCATAGGAGTTACCCTGTTGCACTGCCATGCCTCTACATTAGCTTAGACTAGAGAAAAAAACTCCAGTACATTTTGTGTTTTGCATTTCTGCTAGCTAGTGTTTACTACAAAATAGTATCACAATGCAGAACGGCTAGCAGTACTTGTGCACTTGTATGTTTTTAATTTCTAAGTCTTACTCAATTAAACTGCATCGCTAATTCCTAATTATCAGAATCGGAATCCTTTATTAATCCCACGGGGAAATTACTCAATTATAGCTGTACAGTGTCCCAGTAGTGTTCTGGTTTACACATTTACCTCACAAGCGAAACGTCCCTAGTTCAATTCCAGGTGGGGACACAGCTCCTCTCAATATGGAGGGTTGCATCAGGAAGGGCACCTGGTGTAAAACCTCTGCCAAATTACCGATGCGGATTAATCCACTGTTGGCAGCCCGTTTGAGGAGAATACAAGGGAGCATCTGTATACACGAACCTCTGGACTGAAAACACTTGTGTGCTCATAAAGGACTCTTATTTGTTCTCCTGATGGCCAACATAGACTTTCAGATGGGTTTAAAAAGGGAGGGTGGAGAGGACTGGTATTCAGCTATTGAATTCTGCATTCTTACTGATACATGGCACTAAATATCACACACTGGTCCTTTAAGCTATAATGCAAAATAAATTGTTGAGTTATATACAACATTTACCCCCGACAGAATTGTCACAAATAAGGAAATTTGTAGTAAAGACCAAAAAAGCTTTTCACCCCAGGCTGTAAGCATATTCATCTCTACTATAATGCTGGACATTTAAATATGGAAGTCTACTGGGAGTGACTCAAGCTCAAGTGCACATTTGTGGAACTGCACAATTTTTGTGCCTTTCTCGTTGGCTTAATTTTCAACCTCAGTGGCTGCTGCTTTGCACTGAAGAATAAAAATATTGCAAAGGATAAGGAGCATGCAATGGATTCTAGCCGAGTATAAGCTTAATTCTCCATGGTGATAAATGATGCACAATAATATTATAACAAATTATTATAATCTTTGGTGGCAAAATGCTCATCAATGGGTGTTATCTTTTAGTCGTTTATATGACTGCCAGGTTCTATCTGTGTTTGTCTGGTAATTTCATCATTTAAACCTTTCGTGAAAGCAACTCTTCTGCATGATCTAAATTTCCACTGGAGCTGCTGTTGTTGCTTTTTTGTTTTTGTTTTTGTCTGTGCCGTTGATGTCACCATGCTCTCATTCCTAATACATATAGATAACATTTTACTTAGATCCACATCTGTATGTGAAATACAACTCACTTGTCTGGCCTGCCAGGCACCTGCAGGCGTAAGCGACATTTGTTAGCACTCTGGATCTGTTCTTCTTTGATGCGGATAAGCCTCTGCAGAGCCAGACACCAGTCCTGGGCCACAGTGGTGTTCAGGTTCTTTGACAGAAAAGACACAGTTAAAAATTGTTTTTCAGCTTTGGTGTACACTAGGTCATCTAGCACAGACCCAAGCACAATATGTGCGCACAGAGCACAGGTGTGCACTATAGAGGTACTTGATAGTCTTACAAACAGAAAAACTACCACACATCTACTGGAAAAAAAAAAAAAAACAACAGTAGATTATTTGAGGCAGCATGCTTCAAATAACATACTGAACAAGC
The DNA here is from genome assembly GCA_015106775.1 of Etroplus canarensis. Taxonomy (NCBI): domain Eukaryota; kingdom Metazoa; phylum Chordata; class Actinopteri; order Cichliformes; family Cichlidae; genus Etroplus; species Etroplus canarensis. The sequence goes on from VUQH01014957.1 coordinate 27,123, forward strand.
ATTTTTATCTTATCAAATAAAATACAGAATTCACTTCAGCTCCGGTATCCATTTTACAGTAAAACATAGCCCCTCAAGTCAAATAGAATCAAATCAATTTTCTGAAGTCAATGAGCTGTGCAGAAGTATTTTGTCTATTTGTTCAGCGGACAATATTAGAACTGTGTGGAAAGTGAATGTCATTTAGTGCCAACCCAATATCACTCTTCCTGAGGACATTATGCTCATTAAATGCAGGGAGGCAAAGGTGCCACCATTAGCCTGAGAGGCTCTTTGGTGATTGCTCGAGTGTACCTCCCTGGAGGTGTTACTGTATTCAGTGTATGGTAGTGTTAATGTGATAGTGCCACACTACTGTGCCCTGATTTGAACTCTGCAGGAGAGGTACTGACAGTTTCTATTGCAACATAACAAATCTGACACTACTCTATCTAATACACCAGAAGGAACATCTCATGCAAACCACTGTGGCACTATCGACAATAAAATAGATAGAGACTTCACCTTAAGAAACAGATGATTTAAAAAGCATATTATACAGCTCCCTGATTATATTTTAAACATGAAGACTTTTGCAATGTCTTTTAGGGAAACAACAGAAACAAACTCCCCCAACTCTCCTCCAAGTGCACTATCCAAACCTGATCACTGAGTTTACACTGGGTTCAGAAATTTAATTTAACTGAGCATACTTCAGTGTTGTCTCTGCTACCTCTGTGAAGCTTCAGTGTGTTCTCAGGGCTTAGAAGGTATTGTCAGTTTACAGAATACATTCCATATTTCAAGTATTTTCATTCACTGTCTTGAGATAACCCGATTATAAATAATTTGTGATGCTTAAAGCAGTTTTTGAGGAGAGAATAACATGCTTCAAGGTCAGCATTATTTTTTTTTTTTCAGTTGTCAATTAAAGTCTCTAAATAAAACCCTGAGAGAATGAGCCTGTGTAGCAGTATAATAAAACATTGTAACTTGTGTGGTGTGGCCTCTAGAGTCAGCTGGACTGACAAAGCCTGTGCCTGATATCTTGCCTTTCAGCCCACTTTGCTGTGCTACATATGTTCTGTGATACGCAGTTCCCTGTGAGACACTCCAGGAACAGCAAAAGCTGCATAAAGTGACATGTACCTGGTATGTCCCTTGCAATGTGCCTACAAGGAGAGTGACCTCTTCCACAACAGAAAGGTCATGTTGCAGCTCTTGAAGCTCGTGGTAGAGCTTTGGAGGGCCCAGTATTACTTTACCTGAGAAGCAACAAACAAAGTTTAAGAGTTTATCATAAAAAACATATTGCATTATTTATATAAGGAAGAGCAACTTGCCCATGCATGAATGCCACATTCAACAATCAATTTTCTTTATTAGGAAGAAAGCAAATGTGGTTCAACAACAGACATTAATCAGGGAAATACATATATTACTGTCACAAAAAGATCTACAGACTGATGAAGACTCAGTTCTGGGAAGCTACAGCAATTGAATGTTTCACATTGTTCAATGACAAATGACCTGTTAAACTATTGTCAGTTTATTTCCTGTCAATTAACTAACATCCAAGGCAATCTCATTCCAGCGCTTATTAGAAATGCAGAAGGTTTATGGACCAACTGCCGAGACGTGGACATAGAGTTATGTTATCTGTATATATGCGAAAGCTCAAGGTCACAGTGTTCAAAAAACTGAGAGAAAGCAGTGATGTTGTTCCTTAGAACTCATGGAAGGACTGAAAGAAAAGTTGCTTTTGTTGAAACTCCAGTGACACTAATAAAAGAGGTTCGATGTGCAGATGGATCGATCTTCATTATTTGTTGAACTACACAGAGTGAATTTATGAGTAAAAAAAAAAAATTAGATGGAGAAACTGTTATTTGGCGCTATGATGCCCTTTTGCTGGCCAAAAGGAATGCAGGTGTCTCATTAGACGCAAAATTCACCATCGATTTGAGGTCTGCTTCCTTCAAAGTCTCTCTCTCCTACTGCCAAGAATCAATAGCTGTGTCTCCTCCTGTCTGCCATCCTCAGTCCTTGCTCCCCTGGCCCACATCTCCCCAGCAGCAGGCTCTATGAGAACTACCTAATTAAATTCTGCAGGTAGCTTTTGCTCCAGAGCTGTCCTGCACTGTCATCACTACCACATAATAAAGTAGCAGAAGAGCGAAGCTGGTAGGCGGACTTAGTGAGGCATGCATCTCCAATGGGACTTGCAGTTTTTTGCCTATACACGTGCATAAGTGGAGTAAGGGTAAAACCAAAACAGGGAAGGGAGAGAAAAAAAGAGAGGGGTGGGCTGGTATTGTTCCTCTAAAGAGCTCCATTGTAGCTTTTGGGGTTTAATGGGATCTTTGACAGAGGCAGACAGTGACATCTGTCATCTGTGCAAAGAAATCAATAGGTGAGACATCTGAATACAAAGGGGTGTGCTGCGAGCTGCAAGAACAATGTTTTCCTTTTCTCCCCGAAGGGATTGCCTGGAACCCTGTGCAGGCTCGTGGAGTCCTCTCGGGCCTGCTGTTGGCTATGGACCGAGAGGTGAATGTGCTGAGTTGTAATCCAGCGTAATCCAGTTGGTGAGGCAGGATATGGTTCATACACTCAGACATGGCTATCCACACCAGCCGCCTGGCACATAACTCATTGGTGTTGAAGGCCTGAGCCCAGAGGGGTCCATTTTTACACTCAGCTGTTATACCCAAAATGCTAGTTGGTGGCTTTAAGGACAATGCAGATTCACACCTGCACCAAAACCATTGTCTGACTCCCATCCAATGCCTGCTGTTACACTTCTGACAAAAAAAAAAGCTTTTATAAAAGAGGGTCAACAGGGAAGCAGCGATAAAGAGGGCAAAATGAGGTAAGACGGCATGAGAATGAACAATTGGCTCAGCTGGCTTTGTGGAAAAAATAGAAACATTGCTGGGCCTTCTCTGTGTTAGAAGTAACAAGCAGAGAGACAACATGATGGAGACACAGGCAGAGGCAATGGGTAGAATAAAAAAGACTGGCCTGCATTTCCCTAAAGGCCAGCTTTCTTCAATAAAGAAGGGTGCCGGTGCCTGCAGAAGATGAAAAATGACTCCATTTTGAGCCGTGCGGCAGCAGAGAAGGATTTAGACTAGATACCCCACTGAATGACATCACAGGGGACTATAAATAGAAGGGACTGCCAGTCAGAATAAAAATTTGGGAAACGGCCCCGCAAATGTTGAGAATGGTTTCTGGATAGACATGATTAATGTTACCACACTGTGTCGAAATGGCAAAAAAGAGAAGAGAGAATGCTAGAATCAGTCTTCAGCACCTCTGAGGGGCATAACATTTGCAGAGTTATACACAGGTAAAGGAAGACAGACAGGTGGGTAAGAGCTAACCTTAAACAATCCCAAAACCTTGCAGCAAAGTAGTGAGTATACAACTATAGACTACCTGAACAAGTGCAAAAACTAAATCCTGTGAGAATCTAAACCAACTCTCAAAACACTAGCTGCTTGCTGAGCATGACACGGAGAGCTCTGAAGAAGGCACCATTAATATTTAAGTCATGGAGCTGCAACTTTAAGAAGTGTGTAGCATTACATCCTGATAAGGCTTTGTATCTCCCTTTTCCCATGGCACATTTATCAGGGATCTCGTCAAGCTCTGTATACACCAGAGTTTTGTGAGGGGTGGTGGGAGAACTAGTGTTTCAACCACAGATTCCTATCTACAGCCACTGGCTCTCTAATTGGGCCTGGAAAGGGAGGGAATAATCTCTGCAGATTGATGACTCCACTCTAGATGTGTTTGTGGTCAATCAGAGAGTGAAATGAGACTGTGAGGATGATGCAGCAGGGGGCTCACTAGCCCCACATCGCTCTCCAAGATAAAACACCCCAGGCAGATGGGAACAAGTGACCATCATCACTATCCTCCTCACAAACACATCCTCAATCAGAGTGACAAGCAGTGTGGATGCGTCTCCTCCCCTCCATGCGACACTTCAGAACAGAAACAGATTAGCCTTGCTGAGTCAGAAGAAGGGGCTGGAACTAACAGTCAGTCCGAAGTGATGAGATTAACAAGAGGGTGACACATATGGGAAATAAATGAGATAAGACAGTTCGACATGTTCACATTTTTGTTTTTACCTGAAGTGCATGGGCCACTTGTCCTCTTAACCCCACTCTGCTGGAACAAATTGTCTTTGCTTTGAGGGCCCTCCTGCCCAACCTCTACTACTTGCACCTGCTGTAAGGGGGCGCTCCACTTTATTGTGTACTTTGGGCCGACGGGGACGAGACTGCTGATATCCGGAGGCCCCCTGTCGGAGGCAGAAAAAAAAGGAGGAATGTAATTAAAAGGAAGACAACTCAAGAGGAAATCCCCCCCCCCCTCTCCGCATTCTGCTGACGGCACTACACCAAGCACTCCATAGAAGGAGATGCGCTTCGAAATGTTACGAAGAAGAGTTGGGAGCGCGAATTAGAATTTTTATGATCACCCATGTTCCCCACCAAAATTGTACCCCTGGCTGTGAGGAGGAGTTCATTGCTATTCATGTATTCCTGTAATCACGCAGACAATCAACATTGTGATCGGTTTGTCAAGTTCCTGGAGGGCAGACAAAGTCAACTTCAGGACACTCGAGTTGAATGAGACGAAGAGTGATAATTGCTTTGAAGGCTGAACAAGAAGGCTTTAAGCGACATCTTTGACAGGGGCTTTGCAAAATATACAAAATCCCTTTCCTGTTTACTTCTCTCTTGTGAGAGAGGGAGAGACAGAAAGACAGAGAAAGGGAAAAAGAGAGCGAGAGAGATGTGATCAATGGTGCTGTCACATAAGATAAATTGGACAGAAACCAAAAAATGTTTTATGTCAGTAATCTAGAAGTCCTGGAGCTGTAGTTAGGTATTCTACCATTTGTTTAAAGCTGATAAAGCTCCTGCAATTCCAGATAGCGTTCAAAACCCCTAGAAGCTATTTCTCTTTACTATGCAGTTTGCCAAAATATCCTTGCAAAACCTAGGGCATAACATTAGAGCCTTGTGCCACCTAATAGCAATTTCTTCTAACTGTGCAGTTTACCAGACTGTCTTTTCACAACTTACACACAACTTCATGCTAGAAGTGCGCATTATGAACGCATTAGCAAAGTGTTCTAGAATGCAAGGGCATTTAGCTCAATTTGCTCTACAAGAGGGACTTACTTGACATTTATGTTGGCGCAGATGAGTACATCATCAAAGAGGAAGACCTTTCTCTCCTTCGACTTCAGGACTTGTCCCCGCTCACCATACACAGTCTCAATAAGCGTCTCACAAAGGACAAGTGACCCCTGCTCCGAGTTCAGTTGCTAAAAGGGACACAGCAATCAGATCAAAGGCAGAGAAGACAAGTATCACAAAGGACTAGTCCTCTGGAGTTCAGTGCCTGGAGGACGTAGAAGTCAGGCTTGGAGGAACAGATGTCTCATCAGGGATTAGCAGCACACTCATTTTCCTCAAGGTCATTTCATGTGTGTGTACTACATGTGTACACAAACATCTATAGCTATTTTATTCTGCAAACTTAGTTAAAGCAAGCCTGCAGATGCCCTTCTGCCTAGCTTTGCCTTAGACATAATTTTACAATAATGAGAGGACCATAATGCTAACCTTCACTTCAAGAGCAAGAAAGGTTTGCAAGGATTTTTCCCTCTCATTACATCTAAAACATGCTTACAGTCATTCTTTGTCTTGTTGTCTATACCATGCTATCCACCTTCGCACTAACACAGAGTCCAAACTGGTTTAGCTTATGGACACTAGGACACGCAATCCTTTCCACCACAACAGGGCAACTAAACAGGGATACAAATACACAAACTGTTTGTTGCATGCACCCCTTTAACACAGACACCCACATACAAAGACACACTTAAAGAATCCAATAAATGACGCAATTTAGGCTACACTATGTGGGCACATGCTTTCCTTTACAGCCATCCATATGTTTGGCTAAGGGAATGGCAAAAGAAAGCTTTTTATCACTTTGGTCCAGCTTCTTTTATGACTGCCTGAATCAATACTTGTATTTTATGCACACTGCACCAAACTAAGCCAGGCTCATCACAATTAAAGTGTTGCCACTGTACTGCAAACAGCAGGTTAAGTCCAAATACGATGCTTGCATCCTGATACACTGATGTTTGTGCTTGCTAAAAGGCACAAATCTTAGCAAATAATGAAACTCTCTGCTGTGTTCATTCTACAACCTGCAGTGCAATAATGCAGCTGATCACATTTTACAAAAGAGAATGTCATATCCATAAGCAGTAGCTGATTTTGGCTCAGATAGCTTACAGAATGAGTCATTAGTCTGACTTGGACCGCTATTTGATGGGCACAAAACCACACAGCTCCTTGGAGATGTGGGTTGCTATCAGAATACACCCTTAAAGTCTTCAAGCATCGATAGGCACAGACAGGCATTGCACCATGCATGTGTGCTTATGTGAGTGGGAGTGCATTTGTGTATGAGGGTGTATGAAACTCCTTAACATGGTTATCTGTCCTATTCTTGTGACTTAGATACTTTAAGACAAAGAATGAATATTTCATTGGATGTTTATGGGGGCAATAGAGGAGACTGTTTCCTATTGGAATTCTGCAGTGTCACCGCAGCAAATGGAATTTTGTGTGAGTGGAGGAGATTGGCCGAATCAGCTCATCTCAGAGTCCTAGAAAGCAAGGGCTGATCGAGAGAAGTAAAAAGGGAGGGTGAAAAAGTGAGGAAGATTGGGGGGGGGGCGGGCAGTCACAGTAGAGAAAGAGAAGAAGAGTGTATAAGTTGAATGAGAAGGTAAGCAAGAGAGTAAGCAATGGAGTGCAAGAGGGAAATAGAGGAGAGGTAAAGTGGAGAGAGCGAAAGGAAGAGGGAGACCGACAGGGTGAAAGAGATAGCTCTCTTACAGTTTCCAATTAAATGTCTCATTTACCCCCTAATTCTTCTTATTCAGAGCAGCATTTGTTCAGATTCGCAGCGGCAGGACTGTAATTTCAGAGTGGTAATGGAGAAGCAACGCCTCTGCCACTGCATTTGGTACTGTTTAGGGATGATAATGGGCATCATTTCTATGAGATAATTTCTCTAAATAAAAATGCCTCCCCAGATTAATGTTTGGGAAAGTGATATAAGTGATTGCTTTATACGAGTTTAATTTCTAGGTGTTTGGCTCACAGTGATAACAACACATGGAGTTACAGGGCTCAGTGGACTGGCTCAAGGCTGATTTGATTGGGGCATATGTGTATGTGTGAAAATGCAGATATGTGTATGAGCGATTGCATGTGCATCCAGTACCTTACTGAGCAGGCGATCACTAACGCTGCGGGCAAGTTGTTGAGTCTCTGCAATCTGGTCAGCTACTCGTTTCTGTTCATTCAGCTTCTCAGCCAGCATCTCCAGCTCTGTGAGTGCAAGCTGCAGGGGCAGGCGATCCACATGGCCCTTTGGTGTATTCTTAAGCATGTCCTGAAAAAGGTCACAAGAAAAGTTTTTATGTAAAGACATAGCTTGTTAGAATTAGAATACACCCAGTGTTTGAGTTAAAACCTTTCCTGTATCCTAGAATACAGTTTGGTTGGTTGTCTTCAGCTTTAAATATTCTAATCAGGGTCAAATGTCCCCGTTGAGTTTAAGTGTTTGAATGTGATATATAGGTAACTCTACACACCTCACTGACCTTCCATTGGTTATGTAAAACTATAAAGCTCAAAAGGCACAAAAACAGATTTAAAAAACCTCCAAATGATAAAAGTCTATAAGCATGCATGTTGTGTGGCTTACATCTACATCTATGACCCAGGAATAATCTAGCTGTTTTCGTGATATGCATCATAGACGCACTTCTATGCCATCGGGTCTATTTCCCTGTAATGTATGATTTAATACATACACTTCCTCTTTGGAGTACTGAGTTTAGGCTGGAAGAAAATGCCTGATTCACATTCATAACTTATCTTTTGAATTCATGGATAATCAATGCCTACTGAGGGATGAAATGAGCTACCGCAGATCCAGCAAGTCAAGCTCAAATCCAAATCTTTGCTCAAAATAGAAAATGGAAGTCTGGATGTAAAGCCAGCAATATAAAAATCCAGTGTGGCTAGCTACTTTCCATGCTGTAAAAGTATGTGAGAAACCACAAATTGTACTTCATAGTTCAAATCTATAATCAATTTCAGGGCATAGCAGCTTTGCATCTTTATTAGAAAATTTTCTCAGTCTTTAACAAATGAAATGAATAGCCCTGTACAAATGACATTTTATACCTGCAGGAGTAATATGAACTGAGGGAATCGTTGAATGGGCTTAACCATTAGGCCATATAGAGTGATCCGATCAAGACTTGATGCCTGCTTTTTCTGAAAAAAAGAGAGAGAAAAAAGAAAACATAACAGCGCGGTTAGAAAAATATTCTTTCAAAGAAGGCCATTAACAGGAAATGATGCTATTCCTACTTTAAAAGGAGCTAGTCAGAATTCTCTTTAGATCATATGTGGGCGTATGAGCAAGTGAATAAGGTATGAAAACCAGAGTCTCTTAGTCATACGAGTGTATAAAAGGGGATATTTTCTGAGTGTGTTATGTCTAATGTATTCCCGTGGGTGCAGGTCAGGAAAAGATATCATTTTGGTGCAGTGTTAAGCCTGTGCCATGAGGCAAATCACCGGGTCTATTTTGTTTAGATACAATCAATTATTAAAAAATGTTAATGTTAAAAAGAGAAAAATATGTATTGCTTGAAAGCTACCTGGCATCAATTTTTAAGTGCCGTGGTCAATATAAAAATGGGTTTATTGAATATTGTTGACTTTAGTTTGTAATGCTTTTTAAATTAGGATTATTTAACACCCACACACAATGGATAGACTTGATGGTCCTGTACTGAAGAGGAACGGGATTTGGCCGAACATCCCTCTGGAGCCACTGAGCGTATAATTTTGGTGGAGTGTTAAGGCTGGCCAGAGGCATTGGTGTGTCAAGTTATGTGCAGAGGGGCCCAGACTGGATGTAATTATGTGCTTGTGATTGGTCTCTGTTAATAGAATCACGGGATAAGAAAAGCGACTGGTTTC
>VUQH01014957.1:36240-81052 GCA_015106775.1 Etroplus canarensis
ATAATTACATCCAGTCTGGGCCCCTCTGCACATAACTTGACACACCAATGCCTCTGGCCAGAGGCATTGGTGTGTCAAGTTATGTGCAGAGGGGCCCAGACTGGATGTAATTATGTGCTTGTGATTGGTCTCTGTTAATAGAATCACGGGATAAGAAAAGCGACTGGTTTCCAAATAACTCTCAGAAACTCTGAGACCTTGTGTATATCACTAAACTGAATTTCTGTACCTTAAATACACTGATGAAGACCTTGTGCTGAAACACATTTTGTATCTTTATGATTATTTAAATCAATTAACAAGTGAAATGTGAGCACATTGTCCATGAGGGCTTGGAGGTTTATGGTGCTCTACTTTTTTTAATTTTTACGAATACAAATAGCTTTTTACTTTAAATATACATGCACTTTCCCTTAGGGTTATCAAGATGAATTTAATTGCTACTTCACAGAGTAACATTTGTCAGATTAATATTTATATTTTCTACCACATCTTGGTAATTATATTATTATCCTTAATTTTTTTAGCCATAATGCCATAGGCAATTAAATCTGTGAATACTGTGATGTTGCTAGCTGAGTCCTCAATAGTATAATGGTTTCCTTGTTTGCCAGACATGCAAAAGGTCCCTGGTTTGCAGCTGAGAGAAGACACAAGCCCGGCCTTGTGGGTCACAAGCCAGTGTACTCTTAGTGCTGTTCACGGGCCCGGATAAATAGTGAGATTGTGTCAGGAAGGGCATCTGGTGTAAAAATCTGTGTCAATCACGTGGTGGCCCACTGGGGAAAAACTGAGAAGCTGAAAGTACCCAGTGTGATGTTTCTAGCCGATTGAAATGACCGATGGCTATCTCCAGTCATAGGTCATTGTATTCACATTATCAGACTCACTTGATTCTCATTTGTCATCGCGCACTGACTATGAGTGCATGGTCTGCACCATTTAAGAAAGCAAAGTATTAAGTGCTACTGTTTTCTGATTCAATTAATGTTATATTCGATTAGTTTCTAAAGCCGTTTGCATCTGATCACACGGTATGAGCAAACACCTGTTCTTAATGATGGCCACAGACTTTAGCCTGGCCCTCAAGAGGAAGTATCTTGTATAAAGCAAATACCAACCTAGCAAGACATGTTACACAAAATAACTTGACAAAGACGCCAGTTGGCAGTGGTCTGCAACCACCCAACTATTCAACAGCAGTTGATGGCATAAGACAGTGATCTCTAAGATTTTATCTGCCTGATTCAAAGCTCAGAGACTGGATAGACACATAACTTTTCAAAGGTAACCTTGTAAACCAAAGGTGACCCCTGAGTGGATTCTATAAAGAGTTTGAGAAGCACAGATTAAAATCTTTTTCACCACCCCTGACCGACGTAAGATGGTATTGGAGATGGGCTCTTTCCTGCTTGATGCACTAAAATGCCTGAGTGGTATCAGGCAGTCGAAGGTGAGAGGAGTTTTAAAAGGACGTCTCTATTTCCCTCTTGGAGGGCAGTCATGTACAGTCAAATCTGTCTAACACAGATGGCCTATAAAACCATAATACTGTCTCAGATGATCTGAATGCAGCAGACATTCACCTGACTCCTCATTGAGGACATGATCTGAATTCTCTCACTTAATAGAGAGGTCGTGGGAAATGTCAGCTGTGGCAGAGTAGGACTCCTGGTTATCCACTAATAAGAAGTGGCCAGAGAAAGGAACTACAGGCCTTTTCCAATAATGAAGCTAGAAAGAGTGGGTTGACTGATTTAACTGGGTAGAGTAAGCAGTACCTAACGCAAGGGGTTAAAGTCAGCAAGAACAATCCATCATTAATGATTGATTAATGAGGAATTAAAACTAATATAAATTGAGTTTATTTTTCACGTGCTGCAGCATTGCTTCCAGCTGACACTTAGTCAACAATTCAGAAAATAATGTGCCGCCTGCACTCTCCACACGCATCTTTTTTCCCTTCTCATCTCTGTCATGTGTTCACGCACGCATATGTCGTTAAAGTTGCGGTACTACACATCTACCTAGGCTACAGAAGGGGAGCGAGCATGAACTGAGTTACTTTTTTTGATGTGGCAGGTAATTTAAAATGCAAAAGTTTAAAAAGCTCATCAACTATCACCAAACACACCAACTGCTTCTTTGCAGTTTGGCATATACAATCTGTCTGCTAGCAAAATGCAGTTGCTGTATTTCCCAGGGAAGGAAAAAAGTTAACGTGTGAGAACTTCACTCTCGGAGACGGGGAAAGATCTAAGGAAGAGAAGACAGGAGAGGATAATGAGAGATTATTTTTAAAAGTAAGGAGTGCTCAGCAAGGGTATTTAATAAACTGGAAAGTCAAGTTTTATATATAAAGTCTGAATTCTTTATAAAGTTTTTTTGATACATTTTATAGAATGTTTTTTTTTTCAATACACCAAATATTAAAATGACAGAGACAGTGAAAAAACACATCTAATTTAAAGTAACATTAAAAAACTATAACTGTGAATAAACATCAAAATTAATTGAAAATTTAAGCTTTTTCACATAAAAAATTATAATGAACCAAATTTTACACCTATGCAATATTTATGTAGTAGATCAAAGTGTTAAATTCAAGGTTAACAATGTAAATAAATAAGATGCAGCTTGTGAAAATCCACAGTAAAAGAAGTAAAGGTTCTGTAATTTTACAGAGTTGTTTGTTAATTAACAGATACATTGTAAATTATTAGTTTCCACAGGAAAAGCCTTACCTTACATAAATGTTCTTTTAAATTAGTTTATAGCATCTACAATTTGAATGCATGTTTTTTTAAGAAAAAATGAAAAGCTGAGATGTGTGTTTGTATTTTAGAGCACTTCAAATATTTAGTGGGGGGTTTTTTTCTTATCTTCTTTCTTTTAAACATTCTACTGAAACAGTGTTCCTGAATCTAATTATTTATTATGTTGGCACATTTTTAATATGAAAAAACTATTACATATACAACATTTTTTACATGGGCAGCACAGTGATGCAATAGTTAGCACTGCTGCCTCCCAGCAAGACAGTCCTGAGTTTGAATCTACTGACTGGCTTTTCTGTGTGGAGTCTGCATGTTCTCCCTCTGTCTGTACTTCCATTTCCTCCCAACATGCTCATTAAGTTAACTGGTGATTCTAGACTGGCCGTAGGTATGGACGGTTGTCTGTGTAAGCCCTGCAATAGACCGGTGACTTGTCCACAGAGCACCCTGCCTCTCATCCCACAATAGCTGAGACAGGTTAAAGCATCCCCTGTGGGCCTGAAGAGAATGGACGGATGGACAGATGGCCATTTAATGTCTCTATAATGCACAGGTTTACACGTTCGCCTTGCAAGCAAAAGGTGCACCGCTCAAGTCCAGGTGGGGAAATAACCCCTTGCCACCATGGAAGGGTTGTATAAGGAGGGCCATCCAGTGTAAAAATTTGTGCCAAATTACCTGCGCAGACTCATCCATTGTGGTGACTTTTGGAGACAAATAAGGGAGCACCCAACTAATAACACTACTATTCTGTCATTTCAAGCCTGATTAACTGTAATACAGCTGTGTTTGGCCATTTTTACAGGTCATTACATTGTTTTTACACATGTAAAAATCTTTATTTTTTTTAAAAACTCCAAAATATAAAAAAAAATCTCATGTAAATCTCATGCAAATTGTGTTTTAATGACAGTAAATTTCTGTATTTGTACAAGCTGGTTAATTCGCCTTAAGTATTTTTTGGCACCCCACTACTGAAATATTGCTGTTTTCTTTTTTGTCCACTTTTAAAATGATTAAGTAATTTCCCTCCGGGGATTAATAAAGTATCCTGATTCTGAGTCTGATGTGTTGCTGAATTATCTCATATTATGAAAGGTATGTTTCCAAAAAAAATTAAATTATAACAATTTATTTTTGCTGGGCAAAAAGTACAGGTTACACTGAGCAGTTGTACCACTGTGATACATTTTACAGCACTACATTGAACTGGTGCAGGGTATGGTGTCCATAATCACTGTTAGGTTAGGTCAGGTCAGGTTACAAGTAGCAGAGGAGATATTATAAGGGACAGATATGGCACTCAGAGAGCCCTGAAATGAAATCAATGGGATGATTCTACAACAGCCAAGATGGTGGTAGAAGTATAAAAAGAAACAGCTGATTTGGGGACAATTTCAGCAACATTTTTTATTTATTTTTTAATCAGATTTGCCTGCTTTTTAAATATAAATTTTGCCAGTCCTTCAAAATAAAAGCCCAGACAAGCGCCCAGAGGCAAGACTTGCTTCGAGAAGGACCTTATTATCAGTTCCTGTCAATTTTCATCTGATGATGCTCATTAGTCTTACTTGCTGCTGAATTTCACTTTTATACTCGCTTTATACCGGGCAGAGGTCGAAAACATCCATGACAGCTTATGCAACATCTCCTTATATATTGCAGAATGCAGTTCCCTGAATCCACGATGAGCAGCAAACCTCAGAGCCAGCAGCAGCACAGGTCTGCTGAATACAGCCATACAGCCTGCCTACAAAGAAAACAAATCTACTGGAGCTCACGGTACGTATTATTTTGTGACTTATTTCTAAGTGAGTCATTTCCCCACTGTACCGCTACACCGAAGCTTAGAGTTCCTCCACCTGCCAAGTCCCACTTTAAACTCTGAGTACTATATCAAGGCAGTTTAAATGAGAGCAAGAAAAAAACAAAATAAAAAAAAAAGTTCAAAGTAGGTTCCATGGAAAACGCACATCTTTCTGTGATGACATCTGGGGAATAAGCTGTACTTTTCTGGCAGTAGCGATGTACGATGATGCAAGGAAGTTGGCCCCTTTTGTCATTTGTCATCCAACCCATTGTCTTCGAAGTATCTGTTGCAGTGTCAGCTACACCAAGCAGGTGAGACAGCACCAAAAAGCACATAGCAGAGAGGAGGTTTTTCGTGACCACAAGTAGGAAATCAATCAAATTTACTGTGTGTCAAAGGATAAACTTGCCAATGTCATCAGAAATACATGCTGTTATATCTTGCTGCATAAAACTAGGCTTGTTGCCAGGATACCTAATCACCAAAACAAGCAAGAAATCTCAGCATTTAACAGCATGCTGTAACTGATCGAATTGCCCTTATGCTAATTTTGGGTAAAAAATACTTGACATCAATTTTTGGTGTGAAGAAAAAGGGGGGTGAAGGGCAGGATTGGATTGAACCCGTCGAGCAGACACTTCCCTCCACAGCTGATGTGACCTAGATTAGGCTAGTGACATCTCCAGCAGGGTTAATAACGAGTTTTGCCATTCAAGAACAAGTTCCCTTCATGTCTGCTCTATCAACGGAACTTGTGAACTGGATAAAGCTACACTACCATGCATTTTAATACAATGTGTCCAAAACCACTAGTAGTCCTAATTTGAATTAGATAATTACAGTTACATTTCTGAATTTTTACATATGGCCCAATTTTTTGTGTCAAAAGAATATTTGCCTAAATGTAAATTACTCTAAAATGTTTTGGGAAAAAACAGCCCATTTTCTCATTCTCCTCTTCCTCCTCATGGGTCACAACAGCAGATCACTTGCCTCCATCTCATCCTATCTCTTACATCCTCTTCTGGCACACCCACCCTCTGCATGTCCTCCTTCACTACATGCATGACCTTCTCTGTGTTCTTCCTCTTTTCCTCCTACCTGGCAGCTCCATCCTCAACATCCTTTGTCCAATATATCCACTACCCCTCCCCTGCACATATCCAAACTTGTCAACCTGAGTTGTCCCTCTCATGTACTCATTTCTAATCCTGTCCATCCTGGTCACTTCCAATGCAAATCTCAGTATCTTCAACTCACCCACCTCCAGCTCCACTTCTTGTCTTTTTGTCAGCACCACCATCTCCAAATCATACATATAGCAGGTCTCACTACCACCTTGAAAACCTTCCCTTTCACTCTTGCTGCTTCCCTTCTGTTACAAAGCACCCCTGACACTCATCTCCACCCACTCCACCCTGTCTGCACTCTCTTCTTCACCTCCCTTGTGCACTATCCATTGCTTTGGATAGCTGACCCAGTTATTTAAACTCATCCACCTTTGCCACCTCGACTCCAGGCATTTTCACCATTCCAAGGTGTTGTGCACTAAATGCACCATGATGCTTGTCTGCAAATGTAATTTATCAGTAATCACACAGAAATGATAACATAATAATTAAAGCCTTACACCACTTAAGCATTTTTCCTGTATGTGTCTATGTAATATTTTTTTGTTTGTTTGTTTGTTTGACATTATCAGTACGAGCTGCAACATGCAGTGGAGGAGAAAGAGGAACCTTTCAAGAGAAAAAACAGGACACATTTTATCTGGAGTAACATGCAAGTCTGTCAGCTGGGTGATATGGTTCTGTAAATCAGCATTACAGCTCAATGATCTGGGTCATACTCATGCGTAAATGCTAGGAGCAGAGGGAATTGTTAAATCGTTTCATGGCACCCTCCATGCACTGTGGTACTTTATTCCCTATCCATGATCCCACAATCTCTAATTAATGTCTGAAACACTAATTAAACCATAGAACACACCTTGAAATAACACACACACACACAAACACACAAACACAAAATAAGGACTTTAATTTTGTCAATGAGTCCAACAAAAATTGTGTCCAAAAAAACCCTTCTTAAACTCTAATCTATTTGTAAGTTTCCTTGAAAAGCTAAAAATTATGCATTATATGAAGCAATGGACTTTGCTAGATCCAGCATTTGCTAAACACTAGAAAGAAAAGAGAGAAAAAAAAAATCGGGAACTAAAACACAACTGAGTCACATTAAATTGCAAATAGAAAAGCATGTGCTTATTGTACTTTGCTCATGGATTGAAGCTCACCTTTAGGAATTCCAGAAAAGCTGGTTTGGACATGCATGCCTTCTTAATGAGAGCCATGGCATTAGTAAAGTTGTTCACATAGTCACTGTATACATCCAGCACCATGGACTTGGAAAACTGCAGAAACAGAAAGCACAAACAGGACATATAATTATCTGAATTTGAGTCAACAGCTCGCCAGGAAGAGGTTCCAGTGCTCTGCATTGTTTTTGTTTTTAATCACAGCTTCCCCTGTCATGTAAATTGCCTCAAATATCTCAAAAAGCTAACCATCCTTTTTTCTGGACAACCTGCAGGCAATTTAATGTAAAGAGAGGTCAAAAAATGCATGTTTGAGTATAGTGCTTAAAATGGTTTGTTTACCATTCTAGTTACTAAAAAACACCCTTCACGAGCCATTTGAGAAGTTAGGAAAAATGAGGCGGCAGTGTGTGCATGTGTGTGTGTGTGAGGGAGGTGGGGTGTGTCTGTTGTGTGTCATTTATTCTCTCTCCTCAATTAAACCCACGCCACACATCTGATAGTGGCAGTATGAGATGTAGTGGGGGACTGGCAAATTGCATGAAGGATTTAACCCTCTTTGCTCACGAACTCTCCCTCAGGACCCTGTCTCTCAGATATTACAACAAGCCCTGCAGGTACGGATACATTACCACATGAAAAAGAGGCTGCTCGGTGAGGAGTACACAGTCCCAGTACTTTTCTTTCCCCAATGTGTCCTCATTTGGTGGTAGGTCTTATGATATCACTGGAACAGCGCTATAATGGTCGGCAGTGCAGAGTCAAATCAGGCTCTCTGATCGCCAAATAATGAGCCAACCTTATGGATCAGCACGTGGCTGAGATTCACAAAGGAAAGCTTATATTAAATATTACTATTCTAGTGCCAAAAATGGCAAACACGCACCCCAGAGAGCACTGGATGCATTGGAGATATTCATCACAACTGTAATTGATACCATGTTTGGCGTAAACTATCGATGTTTGCTCAGTCTAAACCTGTAGCTCATTATAACTCTGGTAGCAAAGACTGTGTTATTATGTTGGATAGAAATGGCAAGAATAATATGACTGCTTCTAAACAGAATGCAAATCTTTGATTACATTTTAGACAAACAAATAATGCAAATAAACACACACAAGTGTATGAGACAGCAAATCAGCCTCCAATTTCATTTCTATTTGCCACACACAATAAACATGCACACACACTAACCGAGGCAACAAATAGGTCTCCGATTTTTTCGCTGCTGTCCCACTCAGCCACACGTGACGCCAGTGCAATCTGAAACATGGAGTGGCACTGTGTAATCTCCCTGATTCGGTAAAATATGGGCCGGATCTTCCGTGGGCTCAGGATACGTGGATCAGCATCCATCAGTGGCCTGTGGTACTCCTGGTGATATTGTGACAGAAAATTGTGTTTTATATCAATATACTCTATATGCAAGTGGGAGGGCATGTTAAGATGAACCAGCAATCCACTTTCTTAAGCTTTTCTTTTTCTGCTTTACAGTAGCATAAACAGACATAAACTGCAGGGTAACAGACAATGTCCTGTTAACTGGGGAGAATAAGTAGTCACTGTGCCTGGAAGCCCAGTAATTCAAGGATTGCAAAACAGCATTTGCCACTAACAAACATGTTAGAATTCGGTGTGACCTGTAATCATAAAAAAACGAATAATAATGGCAAAAAGCGCTCCCAGCAGAGTTATAAATGAAAAAAACACAACATGGTGAAAGAGGCATAGAGTAATTCTTCACTCAGTGCTGATGGGGATATTAGCCTATACAGCCTACAGAAATGATTTGACAGGTTCTTGGAACTTGAACATCCTGAAGTATCAATATCATGTGCAAGCTGTAAATTTAAAAACAGTATGTAACATCAAAAAATACTCAAATGGAGCAACCATGTTGGTAAATGCACCACCTGCAGAAGGGATCATGGGGGTTCGCTACTATGCGGATTGGGTGGCAGTCAAAGGCAGAGACCTTAGTGGTCTAATCCCTGGTTTGCCAAATTGGCTTTAGGAATGACGATGAGGACGACCATGGCCAGTATATAAAAGATAGACCTATTCGTGGTGACGGCACCTGTTCGTTTGTGGATTGGCTTTAAATCCTCAAGTTCAACATTTGTGCCAATGTCATTCTGGTTTATTGATGTGACAGGCGTGGGGTGGCTCTACCTGAGAAAGTGAAAGCAATATGGCACAAGGTAGGACCTTCCTAAATGTTATTCAGCTTAAAAATGTATTTTATGCTCAAATGGAACCATAATTTTCTAAATAAACATAACACCGTTTTGAATTTAATAACAGTAGAAAGAGTAAAAAGAAGAAATACTTTATTCATCCTATATTCTGGAATTGTTATTTGACTTTAATGAGTGCATTAAATCATCAGAAAAATGTTTACTGAGGTCATAAACTGAGAAGACGGCTCCTTTTTCCCCCAATGTTGACTAGCACGAAACAACATGGACTTGAAATGGACTGAAAAAAGCAGACGGTCTAGTGAGCCCCTCAGGAGGATGATTAGCCTGTGTGCATGCATGTACTAGCATGTATTCACAATAGTGCTCAACACAGTGGTTTGTTTTTACTTCACTCAATTTGATTCTTAAAACCCCCCACTAAGTCATTATATTGGCATGGCTACACATCACTGACGACGTCAGATTCAGGCAAATACGTTGATCTCAAGTGACTGGTTAGGGAAACTAGAAATCCCCTTCCATGTGTAAATCTTTTAAAGCTGAGGCAATGTCAGACAGAAGATGGAAACAGAGTGCATTGCACTGACAGATCAATCTGAAGAAAGAGCCCATTAAATTTTGGTGAAAGGCCCATTAATTTTTTAATACTAGACCCATTACGTTTTTCCTTATTGTCTGTCATATATATATATATATATATATATACTGTTACAATGGTGGGTGTGCTCATTATACTTGACCAAAGTTTCAAATAATGAGGTCAGTGTATATGCAAGTCTCTATAAATCTCTATGAGCCAAAACCTCATGCCAAGCTCTAAACGCTTGTTATTTTTTGTTTGTTTTTGGCATTTTTTCCTTCTTTTGGACGTGCATGATGCAAAAGAGAGCCAGTATTTCTAATATGGTCATCTCAGGTAAATAGTGTTGTGCAAAAGTCTTGAGCAACCACCTTCTTTAAATTTTGCTGAGAAAATGGTAAACAGGTGCAATGATTTGTTGAAAAGTGCAAAAAAACTGACATACAGTACATAAACCAAAAAGAGCAAAAGAGCAAAAAAGGCCAGTCCTTGACTGATAGTGTTGCATGGTGGATCAAAATCTGATGGTACTCTTCTGTGTTCATAAGTACATCAATATTGATAAGACTCCCAACACCAGTGGCTGAAACTTGACAGAGACACCACCATGTTTTACATATGGCTGTCAACATTCATTGTTGTGCTTCTCTCCTGACCTCCTTTGTAGGTATTGACCACAATTAAAAATAAACAATTCAACTCTTCATTCATCACTACATACAACCTGTTGCCACTGATGTTTCAGTCCCGTTTGTATGTCATTTGGCAGACCCCAGCCTTTTCCTTCCTTAACAATGGCTTCTTGACAGCTACTCCGCTACTGACACCATTTCTGATGAGGTTTTGCTGAAGAGTAGAAGAACTAACTGAAGGGTCAAATTCTCTCAGGTCCTGTGTCAGGTCTTTACAAGATTTTTTTCCTGCTTCTTAAGGACGAGACTTTCAGATAATGTTCATCTGCTGTAGATAGTTTTTTAGGCCACCGCTTCTTCTTTTGTCCTCCACTTGTCCAGTTTCCTCAAATTTTCTCAGGACACACTGCACACCATGCCAAGATAAGGAGATAAGCCAGGTTATTGGCTGATAACTCTTTGAGAATCACCTTGTTGCTGAAAAAATCCAATTTATGCCTGTGAAAGTGTGTTATTTTTTGTCATTTTTCTGTAGATTCAACTAAAGAAATGGGAGCAAATTATATGTTTTTGCAACAGGCTGCTAGTAACAAAGAGTCGAAAAGTACATTTAAAATAGGTTCTTTGCTAAATTGTTTGTGATGTGTCGACAAACACTGGTTCATCACTCGTACTTGGTGCCTTTTTTATGCTTGAATGATTCATAGGTCAGTATTAAGTAGGGTGGCCAGATGTCCCGCTTTGTGTGGGACTGCACAGCATTTTCATCCATTTTTCCATGTCCCACATATCGAGAAGGTGTCCTGCAATTTTACTGGTTCTGTAGTTCTCAAAAATCCACAATGAATGACGGTTTTCTAAAGTGTGGCTCTTATTCAATGGCTGTGAAGGAAGCAGACAGGGCTGTCTGCCCAGGAGCTCCATTGGATGTCAGTCAAACTGTCCACACATTGGGTTAAATGCATCGGCCACCTTAAATTCCGACGCTATGCCCTACTAGGAAAATCAGAAGTCAACCCAAAGTTTCTGCAGATTTTGACAGGATATGATAAATATCACAAAGGAAATGTGAAACTATTTATACCTATCGGTAAAAAGTTTGAGTTATTTTTCCAACTCACACTAAGGAGAATATGGCGGGAAGCCACACAGTACAGGAGTCTCAAAAAAGCGTGTGTCAGTTGACAGCATATAGATGAATTTCAAATTGAAACCAAAGATGATTGTCAGATAAATGATGTAACAGTGGCTGAAATAACCTAACATCCACAAACTGCAATAATAAACTGGTGTCGGTCATTTTTCCGGATTCAGAGATTTCAAAAACATGTCATGTGGTTGTAGAAAAGCAGCAATAATGGTTTCAGTCAGCTGCTTTCCAGAGTACTGGCAGTTCATAGCCTGTGTGGGCTCACCTGCAATTTTTGCAGTGACAGACAAAACTGACAAGCTCAGTTTGGGGGTTTGTTCCCCTATTAATCCCTTGTAATGTTTTGGTTTGATTTATCCAGTTTATCAAATATTTTATTCAATAACATTTTGCACTGAGTGTTGGGAGGATGGACTGAAGGATTTTAAGTAAATAATTACTTTTAGGTACATGGTTATTCTTCAGTGTCCCCATATTGTAGGGGTTTACACAATTACTTTTCAAGCAAAAGGTCCCACACCTTGGACACAAGTCCCTCTCACGCCGGAGGGTTGTGTCAGGAAGGGCATGTGATGTTTAAAAAAAAACTACCAAAAGTGCTAATGCTGATTAATCCACTGGGGTATATTATTCTACAAGAAACATTTAACTTACATATGATGGTTTTTGGAAGGCACATCTGTTCCTTGAGAAAATGTAATAAAAGTCACTTAAAGTATAAGGGAAGGAACCACTAAGTGTAACTCCATTTAATTTAAGAACGGATCCAGTGTATATGAACACTTGTAATGTCAAGAAAAGTATCTTGTTCTTTGGCTATACAATCCTGGGCTCACCCTCATTTTCATTTATTCTTTCTTTACAATAGAAAAGGGGTAATATGTGAGTGTAAGCAGACTGTTGCATGAGAACAGTAAAACTGAATCTGTACAGTCTATCGTGAGCCATTTTTAAAAGCTAGGTCACACATGCATACATGAGCTATACATTGCATACTGTGTCCCACATTGTCCCCCATACACAAGATCTTCTTCCTACTTCTTGTTTGTTGGGATCTGGTCACCCTAGTATTAGGTGGCTTAACAAACAAGAAGACATCCCTCTGAAAACAGTCAAATACAAGGACGGAAATGAAAATGAGTGAAAAAGCAGCCAAAGTAAAAGGAAACGCTTTGAAAGACCTTCAGAAAGCCTGGAGAACTATTGCTGAAGAGCACTTTTAAAACTACAAGAAAGTCTGGCCCCTTTGAAGCAAAATACAAAGAAATGAGAGATGGCTCAAGACTTTTGAACAGCCTTGTAGCTTTGGCTACGAGCACAGAAGCCCCACACACCTCCTGTTCAAACATTCCGTTTGTGTGGGGAAGTCAATCAGAAGAAAGTTGGCTTAAAGGGAGGGTGGTCTTAACCAAAAAGAACCCACTTTAAATGTTCTAATTTTCCAATCTTCCTTATAAAGCTTGACCTTTCCAGTAAGGAAAAATGAGTGGGTTCTTATGGGTTAAAGACAGAGGTGCTAAAATGACTTGTAGATGAACTGAAGGGCTTCACCAAGGTCTAGTATAAGATACTGTAAATAAAGAGCATTTTGAACTGTGACTCAGCTGGAAATGTGCATTATTAACTGCGAGATAGGGCTTCTAGTTGTTCATAATTTGCAAGTCTTACTGGTTTATATCCACCACACCAAATTAACAATCTACATAATAACAGTTTTTCTGTAATGATGGAAGTTGTATAATGTGCAACAATGTCACTCAACAACAAGGGGTAGCACTGACAAAGACTTTGCAGTACATAAGGCAGCACCTGAACGCTGATGAATCCTTTTCAGTAGGTGCTCCTCTTATGTTTGTGTGATAAGGAGATAACAAGTCTCCTCTTCTCTAAAAAGAAGAGATTAAGAAGGAGAAGCTGCACCCAATTTTATAGAACTCTGACAGTCTCCCACTTTCAGCATCAGCGTGACAACACAAAAATGAGGACGGATTTCTTTATCAGGATTATTTATGCCGAGACACCTTGATAATTTGATTGATACTACCGCTTGTCTTTTCAGTGTAATTCATAATGGTTAAACTGTGATGATATTGCATGTGGCAGAAGAGGACAACTGGACTGAAAAGCTCACCTGCAAGATTCTCCTGAGAGATTCCAGGTAGCTGCGCTCGCTCTGAATGATGGAGCCAAGGATATGGCGTCTGACAACCTGCGCAGACAACAGACCAGTCAGGAAACCAACCGCTAAGAGGACATGATTGGGCTGGAGTATGCGGTGTGTTTTCAGTTAAGCATGGCACAGTTTGATGGATTGAACTATAATCATGTGTTTGTCACAGGAGGAAACGACTCAAAGACAAGAAGCTTTGTTTGAACAAGGCTTCCACAGGACTGCTGAATCCTTGGAATTTATGACATGAAAGCAGCTGTTGCAGCAAGTAAAAAACACAGACAGGACAAAGAGTACAGATCATGTAGTTATGTAAAAAAATAAATAAAGAATACATGAAAATTAATAACAACCTGAAGTTTTATCCAGAGGCAACTGGGACCAGAGTATTTTCACATAATGATGTTAAGTGTAGAACAAAAAAATCTGTCATGAGTACCTGGTGGCTGGTCAGCCCCTCTGGCATTGGACTCAGCTGTGGGGGAGGATGCTTCATTTCTGACACAGCCACATCCAGATATCCTGCATCATCATCCTCTTCTGCAGATGTTGAGAAATGAAAAAAAGACAATGACAGAATGGATAAAGAGTGCCTGTGTGACAGAGAATGAGACAGGGAGAGAGAGAGAGAGAAAGAGAGAATAACAGAACAGCAGCCCTCACATCTCAGTGCAGCTGGAGAAACACTGCGACACACTAAGTTTATTACCTCTAAAATATGAAGAGACTCTCTGAAAAGAGAGAGCAATGGAGAAAGAAGAGGGAGTGAGAAAGCGGGTGAGGCGGAGAGGCCTTTAGAAAAAAAAAAATCAAACAATACTGTATTTCTGTAGGAGTAAAGGAGGCACAAAGAAGTGTGTCTGCAAAAACACAATCCAACACATTCTCATCTCTGCACTGGCACAAAGACATTCGACAGTTTCAAAAATCCCTACTTCGCCCATAACTATAAAGACATAAATACGAGAAGCTTCCAAAATTCCAATTAAAGGCTCTGGAATGATAACAGAGGATTGGTAGAAAAGAAATATAATGCCATGCAGATTTTCCTCGATCAATACCTAAAAATAGCAGCACTGGCCTCTTTACCTCTTTGTGATGGCTTTAAGATTTGGTGGAAGCGTGGGTTTGGTGTCTATGGTTTATAAGGCTGCTCAGTTCTCCATTAACGGATGCCAATCCATTTCGACTGTTAAGTGAGGGTCCTTATAACACAACCTATATCATACAACATGAGATGATTCATCTCTCTGCTTTCCCAGACATAAAAAAAGCATCACTCGACCACACTGTCTGCCTGAACACTGAGAAAGCTTGTCTGTTTTATTTATTATAGTTATAATCAGTGAGATCTGTTTTTCACAGTGCTTTCATTTCTCCCTGAAGGGATTTGTATAAAGAAAAAGTAAGACTTTCTACTCTCTCTGCCTGAAACACTTCTTTAGCTCGGCTAGCTTTATATACAAGCAACTGCCTATAATTCAAAGTGTCAACTGTAAAGAGTTACAAAACCCAAACTTCATAACGTAGTAAACTTCTATACACAAAAGGCAGTTGACCAAGATTTCCAAAGTTTTCAGGCTTTCCTGCATTACCCAATTGATCTTTTCTCTGCAGGAAGGAAACTTTTCGCATGACGGCTATTTTGGTCCTTTCAAGCCCATCCTTCGTTCCGCTTCTTGCTGCCTTCATGAGCTGCTGAACCTGGTTAGAAGGAGCAGACAGAAACAACAAAGGAGCGTTAGCGCATGAGGAAAGTGCCATGCTGTGGCAACTTGGTAACCTACTGTGCTCCTCTGGAAAGTGATGGAGAGAAGTAGCGCTTGGTAGACTCATCATGAATCTCACCATCTGCGACTCCCTGCGGGTCGCTGTACAGCCTCTAATCAGTGAGTCTATGAGCGTATCATGGGAAGATTATGGTAACATAGTTCCACGTCAGAGTAACAGAGCTGCGTTGCTCATGGTAGGAGAATTCAGCTGACCACAAACTCCACCCTCAGCATCACAGAGGCCCTGCAACCAGACTCCACAGACCCAGAATATACCCACGGTGGTAGTATTTTTAAACAATGCTACTTCAGGAAAGTAGGTCATTAATTAAGGGCAGCTTGCACTGGTGTTTGTGGAAGTAAATACACAGAATATTAGTTAATAATTAATGTGTCCCATAAATATGCTTAATATTAAGCCAGGCAGGGAAAGAGAGCATGAGAGAGGGACCAACAGACCAACCAGGAATCTCAAAGCAAAGTCACAGCCCAAAGGAAAGTTGGGAAGGATGGTGAAGTGAGATAGTTAAGCCTTTATATCAGTTGAGCATACAAGACAGCATATTTCAGCTCAGGGTGAACACTGGTCCTATTGGCAAACATCTAGCAGAGTGATTTTAGCTCTCCAAAGAAACGGTGAGATATTGATGTGTTCGCTTGCTGCTGGAGATATACCTTGATGTCATAGTTGTGCTTTCCAGACAGCCTCATGGCCAGTTCGCGTTTCGTCCTGGCACATCGTTCCCTCAGCCGGCGCACTTCAGGAGAGAGCTACAGGTATCGGACAAGGAAGGGGAGGGCATAGGTGCAGGTTGTGTTTAGCCACAAAAGGCGAAAGGGGGATGAAAGAGTAGGGAAAAGGAAATAGAAAAGGGAAATGGAGGCAAAGAGATCAAGGCAAAACAAGCAACGAAACACTGGGCATTAATCACAAGCACAGAGTGAAAGTTTGGAGCACTGCTTTGGTCAGAGGGGTTATGCTGTATCAGACTGAGGGCCTTTGATTTACAGGAGGATGGATGGGGTAGGGTTGCAGGCAGTTTGGTGAAAGTATTAAATGAGCAAACTATACTGCAGCTTCGGTTTCTTAGACAAGATGCGAACTTAAGGTACACTTAGTAAAAAAATTAATTGGGCGAAACTAATTAAAAAGCATGTGTTTTTGATCAAGGCTGCACTTGCCGAAAAGCGTTACTTGGCCCTAATGGTTGCAGGGTTTTTTTTCCCATTATTGTTAAACCAGTGCCGCTGAATCGTTCCTTTTGTTCAGTGACCTGGGACAAGCTTGCAAAGAGAACTATGGGGTATTTTCACACCACACCCTTGTGTAATTACCTGAACTCATTTTCTCTCCCTGCACAAGTAGAATTTTGTTACCTTTGGTCTCCCTTGTTTCTCCAAGCATTAATTTAACATGGGATTTTCTTGGGATTACCATGGAGTTACTGCAAGACCATCAATATGTAAAAATATGTAAAAGTAGGTATAACTCTATACATTGATGAAGATTCACCTGAGGAAAATACTTTTTTTTTTTTTTTTATTTGAATGACAGAAAATTTCCTTATTCCTGCACCAGTGTTTGCACGATGCAGGCTGGCGAAGCATAAAGGGAATGCAGCACAATGTGAATGTGAACACAGTGCCATCATGTGGAAGGACACTCTGAAGCAGAACACTGATTAACAGCATCCTTGGCAGTAAAGAGGCAGGGAGATCTGAGGCTTTTAAAAAAGAAATGCTTTGTGTTTACTTTCATCCCACGATGAAAGTCTAAAGCTAGACAGCCTTGTATACATTTTTTATGTTATTTATACTTTCCTTACAGTTCTATACATTAATAAAGACAACTGCACAGGAGGAGCAGCAGGTGAAATATTCCCATTGATTTTTTCTTAAGCGCTGGAAACCAACCAAAACAATCCGGTCGGTCGTAATGCCATTTCAAATAAAGAGAGATGACTACTTGTGTGGGGGGAAAAAAGGTATCAAGAACGCATTCGCACATGCTCTACCTTGCTCTTTGTTGGTAGTTTGGTTTCGTTATCGGACTGCTCATCATAACTCTCAAATTCACTGGAGCTCCATCCGTTGTCTGCCTCCCGAGGACCACTGTCTCTCTGAACATCTTCATAGATCATGTCTGCTAAACACACAAAAAAATATTACACATCAGAAGCTGCATAGCACAACTTACGAGAGAGAAAACAAAAAGTGAATACAATTCTGCAGCTCCCAACCTTCATCAGGAGAGAGGGGTTCTTCACTTGGAACATCGTCATAGATCACCTCGGAAGCCTCTGTCGTCTGTGGTTCGGCTTCAGTCGCACATACAGCTGGCAAAGTAAAACAGTACAACTGCAATAAACATTGTTAATCTCACTTTCACTTTAATAGCTGCACCTGCTGGGCAAACAAACAACACACACTGGCTGAATGTTAATGGACAGTAGGAATGGATGCTGTATCTTATAGACTTTGGTTAGGAAATCAAACAGGCTTTAAATATTTCCATACATATGGTATTAATGGGATTTAAAAATCTTTATCCACAGAGAGACTGGTCACATCCCTAGTACAATTTGCACATTGTTGCCACAATGGTTTTGCCTACATGACGTAAGATGATTGTATCAAGCTTGTTTGAGCTATTGACCCATTCTCTCTCTACGCTTGGCAGGATTTGTCATTAACTGCTTCGAGAGTGTTTCAGCCTAATTTAGCTCAGTGAGCTTTATTGATTTGGTCTTAAACTGTGATTTGTCTGCAACACTTTTCCCTAAATCCTGAACAGCAACAATCACTGTTTTCAATTAATCTGATTTAAGATGTGTATTCTGTCATGGATTATTCAGTCTACAATTCAAAATAACCTTACACACAAGACAGAAGATAAACTAGTCTATTTCTTCTTTGTTTTTATTTTTTTGCAAAAGAAGATTAGCTTCACAAATGTGCATTATATCTCACTCACTTTCCTATGCTTTTGCATTCAGAACAGATTCACAATAGAGAAGAAAACAACTGAATTTGGGCTATCAGCCTGACTCTCAACATATCTGCAAAGTGACTGGGCCTCTTGGGAACATGGCTTTTTACTTTAAATGTGGTGTACCAGAAGTTCTTCACTGTGTTTTCTTACTTTTTATTTAACTTTTCTCTACAGCAACACAGTGGCACTCCAATAAACTCATTCATAGTTCTTACTGAAACTAAAGGCAATCTAAAAAAAAATACGCTCATTAAATTTGCATAATATCTTCTTTATTTGGTTGTTCCTGTTAGGGGTCACCACAGCAGACCACATCTGCCTCCATCTCACCCTATCCTTTGCATCCTCTTTTGTTGCACCAGTCTTCTACATGTCTTCCTTCACAACATCCATGAACCTTCTGTGTGGTCTTCTTCTTGTCCTCCTCCTGCCTGGATGCTCTATCTTCAACATCTTTGGTCCAATATTTCCACAATTCTCTCCAAACCGTTCAACCTGAGCTGTGAGTCTGATATACTCCTTTATAATCCTGTATATCCTGGTTACACCAAGGGAAAATCTCTAACTTTAGTGCATGATATCAATGATCGCAAAAGTACGTGCCAGGCCAAGGACTGAAGACCAATTGCTGCTTTTATAAATAAGAAACACTCCATTATTCACAATGAATCATATAAAAACATTTTGCCAAACTGAATTCCAACTTTTCCAAAGAATAAACAGCTTTGCCTCCACCACACATTAAATACACATGCAAAAATATGAAGTTTGGTGATTGATGACTATATGTGAACTTGTGGCACGAATGAAACAGTAATACATTTTTTTTTTATTAGGATCTGCACAAAAGTATTTTTTGTTTGTTTTAAGTCAACTTGCTTCTCCCACTTTCTGTATTTTAATTTTAGATATCCGGAGGAAAGGTTTAATATGCTTTTATTATTTGATCAATTTAACTGCATTGTGCGCATACAGAATAAAAGACAGCCCTGTGTGTGAAAATGCATCTGAGGGGTGGGACATAAAAAATGCCATGCAGTATTGCAGGGCTCCTTTACATCTCTCATTTCTGAGCCACCTTCAAATAAGAGCAGCACTGCTGACTGAGTCGAAATCCGAAAGCAATTTTCCCTCATGGAAATGGTGCTCTATTGATCCTCATTCTGAATTAATTGGATTCATGTCATGTCTGTGTAGAAATCAAATCATGGCAGAGAATGTGTGTGTGTGTGTGTTTGAATGGAGTGTATATGTGTTTATACACATGGAAGCATCTTTATGTGTGTCTGGATTTTCAATGTAGGAATCAATGAGCCATGAGATGACTGCAGATTTGTAATATGGTGTTCTTGCCACCTTTGATCAAGGTCACAAGATGCCATGTGTAATACTAACAAAATGCTGTTTACAATTCATATTGCCAGTGTCATTGTGGTGTGGTCCACAGTACTGTTTACGCAATTCTGGAGGCCCGATTGGTTTTTCTATCAGATCTATCCGCAATGTGAGCGCTATAATACATAGGTGGAATGAGCCTGAGTCCCAAGGCAAGCTTAGGTTTAATCTTTTTGGTCTGAAATTGAACCCTTGATCTACAATATAAGGTGCATCAGCTCACTGTCAATATAATTTAGTTTTGTACCTTCAGAGAAGCCCCTTGAGCCTTCCTTGGCGGTTTCTTTGCTGTGGTCTCCTGAATCAGCCAGCGACTCCACAACTGACGGTGCCACAGGAAGCCCCCGGAGCTCCTCTCCTACACAAGGAACTGAAGTACTGGGCTCGTCTGCTGCTGCTGCTGCCGAGGCCCTGGAAGGTACCCAAACATTAGCACAGTTAAACTAACACTGAGTGCTATGTGCCTCATTAAAGTTAATTTCAGTGAGAGGAAGGGGAGGCAGAGTGGTTAGAGGTGGGGGTCAAAAATACTTCTTTGCTGTTCAAGCATGCAAATACACACTCCCGAAAATCTGACAGAACACATCTTACTGTCATCAAGTTAATATGATGTTTTTGAAATAAATTCTTTCAGAAACAGCAACTGTAGTTTCTCCCAATATGGACAACTGTGCTTTTTCACCTCTATAAAAGAGGCTGTGTTTTACTGTCTATTTTGCCTGTGTGTTTATTTGATATTTATGTCCAAAGGGATATGCCCAAATCCTAACTTCCCTCACTTCCCACTAAAGGGAATTTAGTGGGAAGTGAGAGCAGTGTGGGCTCAGAGGAATCCTGGCATCCTCCAAAGACGAAGGAAAATAATCAAAATTTTTTTGCCTATTTTTCTTTACTGGAGTTTCACTTAATCAAATGTTTTGTCATATTAGATATCTGGCATATAATGCAAAACAGACTTATTGCATTCACTGCACAAGGACAGGTAGTGCTTATATTTGTGTCAACCCCCAAAATTCAGCTTCTGAGCCAGGAAATACTCTGAAATTCATAACCTTTTAAGTAAATAATTCGATTCTGTTGTCAATTTACATTTTTTAATGTGAACTACTCTTAAATGTGAAATGTGATTAAAACCTTCAGCTGTTCCCTTGTATTCTCCCCATTAATTTGGCAGAGGTTTTACGCCAGATGCCCTTCCTGACACAACCCTCCGTGGTGAGAGGGGCTTATGTCTCCACCTAGAATCAAACCAGGGACCTTTTGCTCGTAAGGCAATTGTGTAAACCACAACACCATACTATACTTGTTGCCTTCTACATGCTACAAAGAGGATTGCTTAGACTCTATGAGCTGTCTCGCTGCTTTCTTAGTTTTTTATTTTTTTGTTTGTCTATGTGGGATTTATAGGTTCTTCCTACCACGCAGAACTTTTAAGAAAATTGTTAAATATTATAGAATTAATTTTTACTTGTGACAGCAATGTCATCCCATTAAAAAAAATAGTGGGCTACGTTGTGCTTATTCAATTATTCACAAGAACTTTAGCAAAGCCACATGCCCAAAGCGTGGTACTTGAGTCACTTAACTTGTCCCTGAGCACTGTCAAATCATTATCTCTCATGCCTGAGGCTGACTATAATTACCACTGGCTTTATGAATGAAAACATGCCCTCAACTAGCTATTAAAATCAGTCTCTAACACCACAGGGGGAAATGGTGTTGATACAGCTATCACAATGCTTGTGTTGATGCTGCCAGTGAGGTATATTTCTCCCCCACATGACTGATAATATGACAGGATCCAGCATGTAGGAGAATCTCATCTACACTAATTAAATTGTCTCTCTGCTAAACACCACAGCAACACTTGCAATGCCAGTAGGAGCAGCAGCAGCTACTCAAAGTGACAGACAACTTTTAGACAAATGAGACGTGCCAGTAGAATAATGTGCACACAATGCCATAATTTGGAACTGTTGTAAAGGTAGACTGGGGGACTGAAAATAAATTATTGGCAAACATCGTGGAAACTGTGATCTTTCACTGTAGGAGCATGTTGAGAGCATACAATGATCAAAGCTAGCAGAAGGTAGTTTGTGCCATCAGTGGAATACAGAAAGGCAAGATTCACTACAAGGAAATTAAATTGAGAATGTTTCCCCATCACAAATCCTTTTTAGACTGGTCCAAAATTAATTAAAAGCCACTGCATATGCACATACGCTATGTGTGCATATACAGCATTAGGCCATCTACACATTACACCCACAGGAGTTTTTATGACATCCCATCCTAAATCCATAGGCATTAATATGGAGTTGGTCCCCCCTTTTTCAGCTATAACAACGTCTGTGGGATTTGTTACCCATTTATCCAGAAAAGCATTTGGGACGTCAGACTGACAATGAATTAGAGAGCGTAGCTCGCAAACTCTGTTCTAGTTCACCCAGAAGTTGTTCTATGGGGTTGAGGTCGGGGTTCTGTGTGGACCTGTCAAGTTCTTCCTCACCAAACCCATCCAACCATGCTTTTATGGAGCTTGCTTAAACATGCTGGTAAATAACAGGGCTTTCCCCAAACTGTAAGCTGAATTACAATCAGAATCAAAATCAGAAACAGAAGCCTTTTATTAATCTGAGGGGGGAAATTAATTAATTGCTAAGGAATCATTAAGATTTCTCTTTACCAGAATTAAGGGGATCAGGCCAAACACAGAAAAAGAGCCTCATACCATTATCCCTCCTCCACCAAACTTTACAGTTTGCACAATGCAGTCCGACAAAGTTTCTCTGATATTTGCCAAACCCAGACTCGTTTATCTGCCAGATAGAAAAGTGTGATTCGTCACTCCCACAGAACACATTTCCACCGCTCACAGAGATCAGCGACAGCATGCTTTACACCACTCCATCCATCGCTTGGCAAAGTGCTTGGTGATGCAAGGCTTGAATGCAGCCGCTCAGCTATGGACATCCATATTATGAAGCGCCCAACACACAGATTTTGTGCTGATGTTAATGCAAGAGAAGGTTTGGAACTCCGCAGTTACTGAGTCAGCAGAGTACTGGAGAGACTTTTATGCACTATGCACCTTAGCACTTGGTGACACAACTCTGTAACTTTATGTGGGCTGTCACCTCGCGGTTGCGTTGCTGTTGTTCCTAAACGCTTCCACTTTGCAATGATGCCACTCACAGTTCACTGTGGAATATCTAAGCAGGAAGAAAACAATAGTGGCATCCTATTACAGCACCACCCCTATATTCAGTGAACAAGCCATTCTTTCCCCAAATGTTTGTAAAGGCAGACTGCATGGTTAGGAGCCTAATTTTATAACCTATGGCAATGGGACTGAATAAAACACCTGAATTCAATGACCATATACTGCACATTAATGCATGTCAAAAACCTAAATATGTTCTCTACTGATATCGTGATTATATATAAATATAGCCCCAGTTCTTGTGTTTGTGTCACATTTGTGTCCTGTTGCACAATAAATCCCTGCCACATATGTTGAAGTTGATATGCCCTGACAACATCTTGTATTAGAGCTACTGATAGTAGCCATTTGGTTTTACAGTGGTGGCAAGCACTGCAAAGTATTTCTCTGATGCGTTGTCCATGATGAGGCATCATTCATCTCAATCTAGAGGACAAAAAGGATCTCCACCCACATGAAAACAAAGAAAGAGCCATTTCTCATCACAATTCTTGCAATAAACTGATCTCTTGTCATTAAAATTGCTTGTGTGGAAAAAGAGCAGAGTCAGAACAATAGTGATACACAGATTGCCTGCCTGACTGTATGCATTCATGTCAAGTATGAGTGATTTGAGCCGGGTAGCAATCGATCCAGGAATATCGTTGCGCACACCCCCGTCACAACTTATCTGTGCCTATAAGCCCTAGTGAGTCATATAGCTTAAGGAGAGAAACAGGAATCATTTTTCAATGCAAATGACACAGCCTGGGGCAGAGCGCAGCCTAAAGTGGAAGCTGCTTGAATGCAAATTCTGCATTTCCATCTGTTTCCATTTCCTTTACCAACTGCACCAGAGCAGCACCAAGTGCCAAGGTTCTACCTGTTTTGCCCCCTGATCTCTCCCGGGCATGGCTGATAGACTTCAAAGTAAAAGACTTTGAAATCCTTTGGAATTATAAGGATTTCTCTCATGATTGCTCCTAAAATGTCATCTCGCTGATCTTCATCTCAGTCAAAGCAGTGGGTAAACATAATCTAACTGAACAAATAATACACAGTTGTCCTTTCTCATGTCTTTATTAAACACAGTGGGTAATCCTTCATCTGCCCACTCCATTTCTTGAACCATTCCCACCAAGCCTGTCATATTGTTGTAAGCTGTTCTGTACATGACAGACTCCAATTAAACTCCAGTCCAAGTCTTTGGTTCGTGGCTTCTTGTTATATTTATATACTAGTTTGTTTTTAATGTTTTTACAGTATCACCTTTTTTTCCTTTTTCTTTCAAAGCACAACCAACTGAGGCAAGTACAAGGTGAGACTTCTTCAAACAAAGTGGCTGTGAAAAATAAATGTGTTCTGTATGGTAGATTAGATGTGTTTCTTTGCAAGGGCAGGATGTGTAAAGTTCTGCGAAGCTGCAAAGGGTAAAAAAGGTGAAGGAAAAAACTTCTACAGGGGAAACAATAAAAAGTGAAAAAGAAAAGTTATATTCTCTAAGGTTAGAGCTCCATGTGCATAAAACAAACGCATACGTGCCGTGTTGTCATGGTATCTTTTGTGTTAATCTTTTTATTGCTGAGGTTCCGTATCATCTGTTTAATGAAAACTATCTATCAAGGGCTAAAAAAGTGAAGTCGGAGGTAAATGCCAGTGTCAAACACTGGCACACACATAAAACTCAGGAGAGAAATGCTGCTTTGAGCCTAATAGCTGTAACGAGCTGATGTGCTGTCATAGCAGCGTTAGGAAAAGAGAAAAAACATATTTCTACAATAACAATCACAAAGTAATTTTGGCAATATTATTCTAAAACTGCTGACAGACTTAGTGGATGTGCTGACAGTCTTAACACCTTGATTGTGGAAAGTGCTATTGATAGCTTTTCTTTAAAAGGAAGACTATTGACTAAACCAAACTGGAAATGTGCACTCAGCAGACATCTTCCTGAATGAGAAATTGCCAAGACCTCACTGTGACTTTATCGCACGTACACAGGCATGCAAGCGCACACACATATATAGTCATTTATGCACTTACATATGCACACAGTAGAAACCTACACATGCACACAAGCTCACGCCTGTCTACAAATACAGGCAACTCATTTCAGCACAGGAAAGTCCACAGGAATCCAAACTATCAGCAGAGGTTTCTGAACACACTTCCTAGAAGCACAGGTGGGGGATCTCATCACAAACTGGGCCCCTCTATGGCTTCCATCAAGCAAACCACAGAGGGTGGAGAGAAATAATTTTAATGAGATCTGAACCAAAGGGTTTTGAAATTTGTTGTTTGTTTGGAATTGTTTTAGCATCAATAGAACAAAGAAAATGGTAAGTGTGTAGAATATAGCAAGAAAAATATAAGCTATAAAAGGTAGGAAGTACACAAACTGGCTACAACATTAAAGCACCTGCCTAAATTGTGTACGCCCCCCTTGAGCCGCCAAAAATACTCTGACCCATCAAGATACAGAGCCCACAAGACCTCTGAAGGTGTCCTTTGGTATCAGGCATGAAGATGTTAGCAGCAGATCCTTTAAGTCCTGTATGCTGCAAGGTGGCGCCCCCATGGATTAGACATAATTTTCCCACACCTCCCACAGATGTTTGATCAGATGGAGCTCTGAGTAATTCAAAGGCCAAATCAACACTAAACTTGTCCTGAACAACTTTTGTAGTGCAATAAGAGATATTATCCCGCTCAAAGGAGCCTCTGCTACTATCTGTGTTAATATGAAGGGGTATATGTGACCCCTAACATATAGTCCACAACAAAATGAAATCCAGATAATTGCTAACACGCAAGGTTTTCCAGCAGAATCTTGCCCAGAACATGATAGTGCCTCTGCCGCATTTTCTAATAGCGTATCCCGCTGCCACACATACAGTCATCCATGTGGTGTAAAAGAAAATGTTACTCATGAGATCACATCTACTTCCATTGCTCGCTGGTCTAGTTTTAACACTCACATGCCCATTAAGCCCCTTTCAGCACAGGACATGGGGTCAGCACGGGCACTCTGACCAGCCTGACACTACGTATCCCCACACACAACAATATGTGTGTTCTGACACCTTTCTATCGTACACAGTGTACAGTTTTTCAGAAATTTTTGCCAGAGTAGCTCTTCTGCAGGAGTGCACCAAATTGGTCGGTTTTCACTCCACTAGCTCACAAATGAACTCTGGGCATCTATGACCCTGTCAGTGGTTCACCAGTTGTCTTTGCTCACATTACTGTTGGTAGGTACAGCTGCCCAATTTTCTTGGTTCAAACACATCAACTATCTATTCACTTACTGCCTAGTATAGCCTGCTACTTGTTAGGTGCCACAGTAATGACATAATTCAGTTCAATTCGATTCAGTTTTTTGTATAGCCCCAATTCACAGCAAAAGTTATCTCAAGGCATTTTACACTGTAATGTAAAGACCCTACAATCCCAAAAATCAGATGATCCCCTATGAGCAGCAATTGGGGACTGTGGGAAGGAAGAACTCCCTTTTAACAGGAAGAGACCTCCAGCAGAACCAGGCTCAGGGAGGAGCAGCCTTCTGCCTCGGGGGTGAGGGGAAGGAAATGAGAGAAAGAAGAGATATAAGCTCTTGGTTTTATTACTATCCTTGAATGTCAGGTGTTGTATTTGTGATTGATCTTCCTATGCCCATATTAGGTGCCCCTACTACCCTCTTCTGTATTTGTAGCTCTTTGGCATTATATACTGTAGAAATGTCATTTTATGAAGCTACTGATTATAATCTTGAACATTCAGGCATTTTTTTCTTTTTGTGCAGAGATTAAGACCAGATCACTGATATTTTTTTCATATACTGTATAAAATGTACATTTCATGGATAGAAGTATTGGGCCACCTATACATTGTACATGAAATTATAACTGATTTAATAAGCCATTCACAGTTTCGCTGTATCGGGTGTGTGTACTTAGACCTGCCTGGCTTAATCTTTGATACAAGTATATGCTGCTGGCAGCTCCCAGGGCATGGGGGCTACCTGGTGATGTCATCACTTCTCTGGACATGGATGCCATGATGAGTGCCATCTAATGCCATCAAGTGACGAACTTGAAGTCTTGATAGTCACCTTGATATCTCAGATCGTCTTGAAGTCTGACCACAAGGAGGAGGAGGAGGACGAGACTAACATCCTTTTCATGGAAGACTTTTTGCTTTACACCTACAAGCCTCTGGTCGACATTTTCACTCAGCAGCACTTTATGTCCATCCCATACCAAGAACACAAAAAGAGGAGGTGCTCTAGGAACTACGGGGTACCAAATCCCCCCAGTCTCTTTGATGGCCACGTCTGGCCAATGTATCTGTATATGTAACAAAATAAACCAATGTAATTTGCCTCACCTGTCAATGGTTTCAATTTTATGGCTGATTTCAGTGTTTATCTTATTTTGCCAACTATTGACTGGTGTGATTCATTTTGCTTCAGGCATTTAATAAGATGGCTGCCTTTCAAATGCAGAGGCTGAGTTCAAGCTCACCATAAGCTGAAATATCCTTTGGAAAGACTCTAATTCTGCCTGCCAATGCCTGCTTGGGCTTGTGCTCTGTATGTGACTTTGACTGCTGACCTCCCCATGGAGTGGGGTAGGCAAAAAGACAGTTTCCTTAGTGAAATCAATAAACTATCACATCTTCATTTACCATGCAGATCCCTTACAGCAAATCATCCTAACTGTACTGCATGAAAGATGATGTCTGACTGCACCGAGGTCATTTCATTATGCACCTTCTCAGAAATGGATATTGTTTCTGCAGTTTATTTTACATTTCCAATAATAAAGACTCAGGTGTTTTATTGCAATGTATTCATACACGGATGCAGTCGCATCCACGAGTGTCAAGTATTATGTGTCATCTTTCCAAAATCACAACAAAAATAAATAACATTTTCTCCTCGCAGCACAGAACCATGCAGTTAGTGTTATGCGCCAAGTTACGGCGAGATCTGCCTCTTAATGTCCCTGCACACCCACACAAGTGCATTCAGCTATTCTGGCTGATTGGACCACTCCTCAGGTTGGAGGCAGTCAGACTTCTACTTGGAATTATGTGAGGACTCCGTGTACAGATAACAGTACATGGAGTCCTCCCCCACACCTCAGAGCAAAGCTAACATGCGAGGGAGGGAGCTGTCATTCATACAGTCATACACGCCCACACAGTTCTAAGAAGTGTAATCAGCAAAAAAGAACTGGAATGAACCTGTGGGTGTTCCATATGTGTGCAGGGCTTTAACAGTTGCCACCACACTTATACAATGAAGATTAATGGAACTGAATTTGTTCTACTCAAAACAATGATAAAAACAAAAACACAGGCCTTCACATTTTATCATCCACATGCACCCCACCGTCAGCACTTGCTTATAATACCATAGTGAAGGAAAACTAGGTCTCGTCCCTGCTAGAACGTAAATTGTGTTATGACATATGTTGTGATTTGGTGCTATGTACATAAAACTGAAGTGCACTGGAAAAAGACGTATTAAATTTACACAAGGGCATTAAGGATTATAAACAAGGCTGATCTTGTTATGCTGCTAGAATTATCATGAGTTAGACAATCCTGTGATTTCCCTTCAGAACTGTATCAGCAGCATCACTTCAAACCTGACATTGCCACTGTCACTGTGTGTGACATGCCATCTGGCATCTAAATGTTATAACATCACAGTATCTCCTACCCACTGTCGTGTGCTGGGATGGAGTGGAAACATGACATTATCTCAGGCACAATGACATAACGCTGATGTTGTGTGATGCCGAGTTAACTTTTCTCCACCGCCCCTTAGTGATTTTCCCCATGGTCTGATCGTAATCAGCGGCAACTTACCAGCTGGGTGACTCAGTAACTGGAACATCTGTCAAAATGAGCAAAACAGAAACTGTGAGTCAAACTATTCCAAAGCAAAAGAAGCACATACTTTAAAAAATTAGAACTGCAACTTTTCTAAACATTTAAAAGGCACTTTGTGACTGTGTTGTAAGTATTCTTGTTTTACTTCTCGCATAGAGAATGTTTTAAATACCAACTTTATGTTAAGCCTATAAAAATAACGGGTAAGAGGGTAAGATAGTATTAACAAAAACTGAAGCAACTAAGCAGATTGTGTAAAGCTGTCAAAACTAAAACAGGTTTGAATGGTTGTAGCGTATTCTGACAGCACATGTGTGCACAAAAAAGCTGCTTTTGCAAAAAGGGTATGATCAATGTCCTTTGGCTGCCATCACATATACTTGTGTCATCTGGTGAAGGAAGGATCTAAATTTTAGCTGCTCTCAGCCCTCGACTGCATAAGACCTCCACTGCACACTATTATCAACACCCAGAATTCCCCTACGCATCTCCTCAGCCCACTTAACGGATTACCACACATACACTTGCTAAAAAAGCTTTTTAATTAAGCACTAATCACTTCACTTTGTCCAACAGAAGTTCTCCAGGACCTAAATCTCCCTCTTTATCTGAGCGTGTAATTACCAGGGCCTGTTTGGCAACATTAGCCAGGTAGTAAATATATCATACTTATATCTACACAAGTTCATCCAATTAAGGGGAAAGTTAACTCTGCTTTCTAATGCCTGTCTGCTTCAGGAAACAATTAAAATCTTTTTAATAAAGATTCAAACTACATACGACTGACTGAAGTCACTCAGACTCGACATGCCTAAAACTGATCAGATTACAATAAGTTAAGAAACATCAAATTTATTTCTCAGCTTACCTGAGACAAGTTACAGTGGCAAAGTAGGTGGGAGTTCACTGCTATGCTTAGGGGGAGTTTAATGAATATTTACATAGCAAGTGGCTGGAGTATGTGAGTTTACATTAATATTAGAGTTCAATCAGATCTATCCACACATGATAAAAATGGTGGAAAATATCACAGTACAGAAATCTCCACTTTCGTGGATAATAAAGTTCCATTCTATTCTATGTGAACTTTTTTTCTTCAAATTATGCACTCTGTGTATTTTTAATAGTGTATTGTAGCCAGGAAAGGTGGAGGTCATTTTTTGATTACTTGAAGGCCCTGTACAGCCACCCACACAGACATTTTCACTTAAACTGCTGATTAGGGCTTCATTTCAGTCTAAGAAGTATAGCAGAATGTAAAGCATTCGGTACAAAGCTTTACACTTGTATTAAATAAAATTTCTTGTTATTTTGATTCAAAACTTCCCCAGTTTACAAACAGGAGGAGACACAAGCCCAGGCTTGGGGTCAAAAGTATGTGTGACCCCCTGATGCAATGGAAGGGTTGCATCCGGAAGAGCATCCTGTTAGAAACTATTCCAAACCACATATACGGTACATCTGCTGGAGTGACTCCTTGGGGAAAAAGGGAGGAGCCAAAAGCTCCTCCTTTACAGAATTCCCCCTTCTGAAAATTTTATGGGGTATCCTTAATAACTGTACTCCAATACAAAAAATATATAAATATAGATATGAAGTTAAGTGTTTTAATGAAGTACTCAACAGCATTGTACACAGAGATATATAAAAATGCATATACACTCACTAGCCACTCTATTAGGTACATCTTGCTCGTACTGGGTTTGACCCCCTTTTGCCTTCAGAACTGCCTTAATTCTTCATGGCACAGATTCAGCAAAGAATCTGGAAACATTCCTCAGAGATTTTGGTCCATATTGACATGATAGCATCATGCAGTTGCTGCAGATTTTTCAACTGCACATCCATGACGTGAATTTCCTGTTCCAGCACATCCTAAAGGTACTCTGTTAGACTGAGATATGCTTAGTGTGGAGGCCATTTGAGTACAGGGGACACACTGTCATGTTCAAGAACCCAGTTTAAAATGATCTGATCTTTGCAGCATGGCTCCTTATCCTGCTGGAAGGAGCTATCAGAAGATGGGTACACTATGGCCATAAAGGGAAGGACATCAGCAACAATACTCAGGTAGGCTGTGGCATTTAAATGATGCTCAGTTGGTACTAAGGGAGCCAGAATGTACCAAGAAAATATCCCCCACACCATTACATCATCACTAGCCTGAAGTGTTGATAAAAGGCAGGATGAAACCATGCTTTAACGTTGTTTACACCATATTCTGACCCTACCATCTGAATGTCAAAGCAGAAATTGAGACTCATCAGACCAGGCAATGTTTTCCAATCTCCTATTGTCCAATTTTGTTAACCCCGTACAAACTGTAGCACCACGTTCTTGCTCTTAGCTGAGAGGAGTGTCACCCAGTGTGATCTTTTACTGCTGTGTGCCGCTGTAGCCCATCTGCTTCAAGGTTCAACATGTTGTGCATTCAGAGATGCTCTTCTGCATTCCTTGGTCATAATGAGAGGTTATTTGAGTTGCCACTGACTGGATATTTTCTCTTTTTCAGACCATCCTCTGTAAATTCTAGGGATTGCTATGTAGGATAATCCTAGTAGATCAGCAGTTTCTGAAATACTCAGACCAGCCCATCTGGTAACAACAACCACGCCACGTTCAAAGTCACTTAAAATCACTTTTCTCCTCCATTCTGATGCTGGGTTTGAACTTCAGCAGGTCATTTTAATCATGTTTAAATGCCTAAATGCAGTGAGTTGCTGCCATATGATTGTCTCATTAGAGATTTGCATTAATGAGCAGTTGAACAAGTGTACCTAATAAAGTGACCAATGAGTATCTATCTATGCTTAAAGCTGCAAAATACAAAATGAATGAGACAACCTACATGTTAAGCCATTGTTCTTTTTTACCTAATTTTTTTGGACCTATGTTTCCCAAGTAATTCTATATATTTCCTTTTGCACCTTCAATAAGCCCATTACCACTTGTCACTCTACATCACATTCTTTGTATCCATTATAGATGTCTGTAAATGCCATTCTTTGTAAACCTGTCTGGCAAAGTTTCCAGTTCAGCCCACTGGAAGGCTGTCATTAATTTTTAATAAAACTGATATATTTTGTGGTGATGCCCCCAATGTGAAATGTCTGGAAAATTAAAAATCTAGGTCTAAACAAGTTATTTGAATCTCAAACAGAAAAAAATACTATTATTTTCAGGGCTGTGTGCCCTTCCACTGTGAACCATAAATTATAATGTGCATATAATGGTAGAAGACTTTCAGGCTGTTCATCTGTTTTGTAAATGGATGGCTCATTAAGTCAGAAAATAATTTAACAGGAAATAATATTTTCTGATGTCTGGGGTATTTTTAAGGAAGCTGAGCAGGGCTGTCTTTCACTTGGTTTCAGCTTTTTTAAGAAAAGCATTTATCAAAGAAAGAAAGACATTTTAAGGTTATCTTTTTAATATAGGTTGTTATGCAATGGTTTCACTTGAGAAACAAACCAGACTACATGTGACTCATCACCTAAAATGTGTTTGACGTCACCTGTTGAGTTCAGTAATGGAAGAAAACATAAGGCATAAACGGCTTTACTTAACCCTTTCATGCATGAATTATGACAGCTTAAGTCAAGAACTGTGCTGGCTGATATGCCACTACAGCAGCAAAACACAGGCATATCAAAGAAATGGCTTTTAAATAGCTGTCCACTGTAGCGACTACCATGCATGAAAGGGTTAAAAGGATTTCAAAGGGACAATCTAATTCACTAAAGAACTTGTAAAAAAGCCACATCTCTTTACTATAAATTACTGCATAAAGAAGCTCATTAGACTATCCTGCTCAAAAATGTAATAATCATAACTGCACAGCACCCATGTACACTTAAATTGAGCCATTACCTATGTTGTTTTGATGAATTTATTCATTTGTTTAAAAAGTAACTGGCTTGTGGATGAAAAATCATGCTGATCATTTACCATCTCTATTTTCAGGTATATTTTTTAGACTGGTATATTTAGTTGAGAAAACAGCTGAACTGAGCTCATTTCTACTAGTCAACAACCAAAATCAAATCGGCATTAACTTGAACAATATATCATTCCTGAAAGTTACCTGTAGCAGAAACTGAACCTGGATCCTTTGTGACGATGCTGTCTGGTCCAGTAGATGGTGAAGTTCTGGGATGTTGTGTGCTGTCAGGGAATGTTTGTGTTACACTGTCGGATGTCATGTTGTCCTCATTTTTTGAGACTTGAACAGGTCTGGCAGAGTCTATCATCGCTTTACTGTCCTCCTGAAGTTTATCCTCTTCTGTACTGTCATCAAATACAAACTCTTCCCCTTGCTCCTCATCCTCCTCCTCTTCATCCTCTTTTAGTGGTTGCTGAGACATCACAGAAGACATAAGTGCTGAAAAAAGTAAAAAATACAAGTGTAAGCACCTAAGTCAGTTAAAAATAACAAACAGGAAAATGATTGCTTCCATGTGGTTATAGTATTCTCCTGCATCTGATAATAACCTCCCCCAGTATAAAACACTGTGTAGACATTAAATATACCGCTTTAACTCCCACCGCCACATTTAATTACTAGGATAAAGGCAAAAAGGTAAATAGATTTAAAGATCGGAATGTTCTCTTATCTTTGTAAACATACCAAAGCCGCTTAACAAAACAGCCACACGCAGAATAAGTTGAAGATAAAGGTCTGTGCTGTGCTAAGCAACACTGAACTGAAAAATGAACTGTTAATGCTGTGGTGCGCTTGCAACAAAAAAGCTTCATATAGGAATACAATGTACTTTTCTTGCAATAATAACAGTCATATGCTTAGCAACCATTTTTCAAACTGGGAAAATGAAAGCATTCACACAAAAGACCACTCTCTTATTTTGCATGCATAGAGAAAAAGTATAATCCTACCACTGCAAACATATGGTCATTAGAAAGACTGTTAGTTAAATCAAAGTCTAAGGAGGCTTAGTGGCAGATTAATTAAAATATCAGCATACACATACTAAAAATGTGTGCCTTATCTATGAAGAAGAGTTCAACTTGTTTTAGCAATGAAAATGTAGCAGTGTTTTAAGATTTTTTTTTAAATTTTTGTTGTTTGGGGGGGTTGTACTTCTTTTATCCCAAATAAGGTTCGAGTCTCTATGACACATATTCCCTCAAGGTACTGAATTGCCACGCACAATTATTAAATGTTTTAGAAAAGAGGGATTTTCTATGACATACGGGCTCCATTTCGACCCATTTTTCTGTACCACTCCTGAATCCAGCATCTGCTTTGCATTTTGATTAGCACTAAAATGCTTCCAGTGCTGGAACATTGTTGGGATTAGTGGGGCAGTTTGACAGACCTCTTTGGGAAAATGACAGCATGGAGCGGAGGCAGCTAAACACGGGACGGCT
Source organism: Etroplus canarensis (assembly GCA_015106775.1). Taxonomy (NCBI): domain Eukaryota; kingdom Metazoa; phylum Chordata; class Actinopteri; order Cichliformes; family Cichlidae; genus Etroplus; species Etroplus canarensis. The sequence goes on from VUQH01014957.1 coordinate 70,529, forward strand.
GCACGGGAAAGCAGCCATGAAACATGTTGCTTGTGGATTTCAAAAAATCAATGCTTGCAGTTTTGTTTGACCTGGATACAGGGGTTGTCACGCCTGCAATGGTTCTTAGGAGCTTTAACTGCTTGGTGACAGCTCAATTTGGGTAATGTTTGCTTGTGCTGTGGTTCTGGTATACTGATGGCTTTAAATCCTAAATCAAATGTGTTTAAAGGAGAGGATGAGTTGCCATAATTTTATTGTTCAAATGTAAATAAGATACTAATATGAACAATAAAACAGTATTTTTTTGGTGCTTACTTCTCTTTATGCAATTCAGGGATCCCTAATGCACAAAATAATTGGCTATGTTTTAAAGTTAGTGTTTGTGTTTTTATCAGTTCATTGCTGGTAAACAAGAAAACACTACCTCTGGAAACAAATGAGAAATTACTGTACTTAACTTAAAAAGATGTCCTCTTGATTCATCTAACTGTTGAAACCTCAAATCAATTTCAGATCAAGTTATGAATGCACTTTTGCACAGACTGAGAATCATGTGATTTTTAACAGGAGGGTCGTTTCAAGTATCCAAAATTTAACTACTGTTTTAAGAACATTTTGGAAAAACTGAACTTATAGAGGTATTTAAATTAATGCGGAATAGGATAGTTTAATCAAGAAGACAACCCTTTCTTCAGAAATCCCTCCTCTGCTGGCCACCACAGCCTTTGGACTCTTTCGCAACCTCTGTGCCACAAACACAGTTTCTCCATTCGGCCCACTCAGTGGTCAAATCAACAATGACTCTTTTGTGGAGGGAAAACCTCTGTTCTGTCCTCAAAAAGCATTGTTTCTACATTCGTCACTGCAGTACTGATTAGCTCACTGGACATTTGGGACATCTGTACAGTCTAGGGTGTAACTTGCACAAATTTGTGGAAGAACAGAGGATTTTTTCAGAATCAGAATACTTTATTAATCCCCAGAGGGGAAATTACTTGTGTTTTTGACAAAAGGAGAAGCACTTCCTCGCAAGAATGTTATAGAAAATAGCAGTTTTAAGCAGTATCACATTATTTTAGAATACTGGAGTATTAGAAATTATTTTTCTAATAGTAATTCTAATAACATAAAAAAAGAGACCATTCTTTGTCTATGCAATTGGCAGTCCATGTAGTATAGAGCACTGCACAAAATATCCACCAGGGGGCAGTCCTTACTGGTGGAACATTAACTGAGCCAAGTGAGCTGTGAAACAAACCATACTGTCTTAAGTAAACAAAATCTAGGCCAACTAGTAAATTGTTGGGGGGTATGTCCTGGTCGGCTGATGAAAGGTGAGCCAGCCAACACGGACAATCTTATGTGGGCTATTTGCTTTTAGAAAGTTGTGGCTAAGAGGGTGGCTAACTGTAGCAATGCTAGCACCAGCAGTCACCTTCTGCTGGTGTTCCCTCAAGATCAGTTAAAAATAGCTGTAGAATGTTGGCTGAACATCTTTATTAGACTTTTTAGCCAGAGAAAGTTTGTGTTCAAGAATGTTTTCTAGAATGTTTTTCTTTGTTATTTGGAATAAAATGACAAAACATTCAATGGAAGAAAATTTGTGAGTGGTAAGTTAAACCTATGACCTAGTGCTGCTGGGCCCAGTTTTTCTGCAGAGCTATTTGGCAACTTGTTTTCATAGAAACATCCCTGGGTTATGATGCCCACTTGGGGGACAGAGAAGCAGCGATCGCAACAGTCCAATGAGTCAAGTTCACTACACAACAAATAAGACTGATTTTAGATGCCCCTAATCAAAGCGTTCTTTTTTAAAAACAAAAAAAAAAACCAAACAGTCTTTGGTAATACTAGTCTGCACTCATGTAGAGGCCGTTGTATGGCCATATGTTCACAACCATACACTAACCCCACAGATGTGGTTGTTTAAAAAAAGATGCAGCAAATTATTTCACTGAAATAATCTGATCTATGTTTCTCACTTTAAAAAACGATGGTCTGACTAGAACTGATTCAACTTCTTTATTCAAGTAAAAGTGAAAAAGTTCAGGTGCTGAAATGTACTCAACGTATAAAAGTTAAAAGTAATTCTTTGAAGGACATTTTTAACAGTTATTTTTGTGTAAAACTAACTAAACTAAATTACTTATTAATATAAAAATAGTATTACTACAAGGGAAAACAAACTTTCATTTAGTTATTGCAATGAATGTATTCAGCTTGAACAACAGTTTCAAAATAGAGAGAAAAAAACTGATAGTAAACTAGCACTATTTACTGTTGCCGACATTATCGATGGGTGAATGTGCCTCCATACCTAAACAGGAAAATGAATACATCACTACAAATGATTCACAAATCATTGGCTTTTAGCCTCTTTGATCTCGCCGTCCTTTAAATCAGTCGAGCACAATAACAACCAATGATGGACACACCAACAGGATTGTTTTTTATTGTTTTCCATTGCTATCGTTCCCTGCAAATTAGTTTCAAATAGGACTGATATTGGGAAGGTGCAGTGAAATAAGTAAACATAAAGCATTGAGCTTGTTTTGAAAATATAAGGAGTAGAAAGTAGATATTCGTGTTAAAGGGAGTAAACGTGAAAAGTTGACATGAAAATAAATGCTCTAAAGTACAGAAATCTGAACACTCTACTTAACTACAGTAAACTCAGTATTTGTACTTTGTTACTTCCTACCTCTGTCTACAGTTCCGTTTTTGAGGTCGTACTGTGATCGGTTTTGGCCTGGAAAATGAACGGTGTCATGTTTCAATCATGTTTGCTGGGAGACTTATTTGCTCGAGAGTCTAACTATGACGTCCAGGTAACGTTAAAGAAGTACCTTAAACCAAGTTAATGTAACTTCCCCAAATTTCATTTTGGAACCATTTTTTTAAACCATGACTACGAATCGACAGAAAACACCAGCCAACAGTTGGTTATTCCACGTTGAAATGTTTGCTGGGATGTCACTTTATTCTGACACAGCCTAACAGTCATCTTCTAGCTCAAAATATTGTCTCATCTGTCTTACTTTTCACTATACTCATTTACAACTACAGCAGGGGGAGGGAGCTGTTGGGGTACAATACAGCATTGAATGCAGCACCTGATGACACTGCAACAGCAGCGTACATATACCACAGTGAAATGTTAGCAGGTACAAAAGTATGAAAAACTATACACTATCCATGCCTAATATTAAGTTTATTGGAAAGTTTCTGCCACTATACTTCCAAAGATAAATGCCTTACAGACTGGTAAATCATTCTCAATTGTTCAGTAGAGAAAGATATTATAGATATAGCTGATATTTATGAATTATTACAAGTCAACAGGATACCTGGTGTGTTAAACAAAGGCTCTGCTTGTGAATACTAATAGAAAACTGCAACCCAGAATCTTTAACTTGAAATAACCCCCTCAGAATTAAAATGACAGGTATTCTGAGCAAACGTTCTTTGAAAGAAGGCATTTGGACAAGCCATCAAACAGACTCAAGCTTAGAAAAATAAAGAGCCCCAGGAGTGGTGCTGTGTGAAAGCTATTCTTGTGGGGAAAATGAGATACATCACAGAATAGAGATGAAACCAACTCCTACACACCCTGTCCCTGACCTACATAGGGCTCTGAAAACTCCCTCGCTGTGTACCAAATGTGGTAATGAGAGGAGGGATGTTGTATGCGTACAGGGGAAGTAAAATACGTGTACACTTTATGGGTATGCCGCGGTATGCCAGGACACACATTCTAAATCTGAATCCTTGTCTTCTTTTAAATGTAGCAATTCTTGGATTTGCATATTTGGTAATGTTTTCCTCTCCTGCACTTTATTTCCATTCAAAGTGTGCTGTCTTTGATTACTGAGTTAAATTTTGCGGGTACTTGGCATCCAATCTGTGTTACCTGATTCCACCTTATTTCCCCATTGTATTCCACTTTATTTAAGAAAGTGCTAAGGGTATGTAATTTTCTTGAAAACCTAAATGAAATCACAGGGTTTGAAAACTAAAATATGCTCAGTTGCATACTTGATCCTTGCCACTTTTTTTTTTACAATTTGACTAACTGCAAAACAAACCTCACAGCTATTGGTCAGCGGCTGGCTATACTGCATTTATCAGTTGACAAAAGCAGAGAATAGCAGCTAGTGATAACTGAACAAACAGCACCGGAAAATTCTCACAAAGAGTCAGTGATAGCTTCGCTTCTTTAGGGTTTTCCTTTACAGAAAGTGGCACACAAACACTCAATAGACAATGAGAGACTAGCAGACCATTGACAAGAACAAACAGTGCCAGGCAGAGATGATTCTGCCTCTGGCACTCCTTCCTTCTTCATCTTTTCTTCTGCTTCCCGGTGGACTTCCTATCAGGAGATATATATGTGACTTGGCCAATTTAGTAACTGCAAACAGCTCCTTGAGAACAAACGGAATATGTCTTTCTTTGGCAGTCAAAAGGCGTAACAATTCGAGTGGGAGGCTGTTCACAGACATTTGTGGATTTCATGGATTTGCTTAAACATAAAGTTGCCCTCCAAAGACTTTGAGCACAGAAGGAGATAAGCCTATTGCATTATATTTTATGAATGTTATAAAATTCGGAAGCTGTCTGTGCTAAAGGCCATGTGGAATACCATATCACACTGTAAACACAATATGATAAGAGGGATATCATTACACATTTTAGATAGTTTCTTCCTATTTTCCCTCAGATCTTCTGTCATGTTGTCACTATTACGACACATAGTGATATATTATTCATTCAGGAAACATTTTGGCCTTCATTTGCCCTTTGCTGTACAGGGTCTCTCTGGTAATGTCAGTCCACAACAGCATATTTTCTGGTGATGTCACATTAATCAAGGACACAGTGGGAGTAACCTCTTCCTCTTCATATCTCACTTGCATTCACTGCACAATAGCAGGCTGGACATGTTTGTGTATTAATATACAAACAATGAATAGAGATAAGAATGTCCTGAATGTGTTTACCAGAAATAGATTTATTTAAAAAAGACTTCTGAAAGTGATAAAATGAATATGTGCTCAGGTTGGATGCTGTAGCTTCTGTTCTTAAATAAATCTGGCACACATTTTTTCAGTGCACAAGTACAAAATAACTAAAAACATGTAAAACTAATTGACTTTTATACATGCATAGGCTTGTTTATTTATGTCAATGACTCACAATTGGTTTTGTATCTATGTTTCTACTGTTCTCATTTATTTTCACCCACTCTTTTCCAAAAACATTATTGTTGCACTATTTTTTTTTTAAACCTGTCCTGTCTGGCAGCATTAGCAAGCAGAATCATGGTCTGAATGCTTTGTTGTGCCAAACACATTTAATTTGCCAAAAGGAGCTCCATAAACTCTATGGCCTCCTGTTGTTGATACATTGTTGCACTATTTTACATTTTACCTGGGTGTCTGTTTATGCCTTGATGTACCTGTAAGTTTAATTACATCTCTAAGTGGAATCTTTTACAGAAGCATAAACTATATGGACAAAAGCATCGGACCACACTTCTTGCCACAGATATATAAAGTAAAGCACCTAGCCATGCAGTTTGCCTTTACAAACATTTGTGAAAAATGGGTCGTTCTAAAGAGCACACTGAATTTGACTGTGGTATTGCAATAGGATTTCACCGTTGCAACAAGACAGTTTGTGAATCACAGCAAGTCAGCCACAAAATAGCAGATTACTTAAAGTTACAGAGTGGGGTCACTGAGTGCTGAGGTGTCTCCAACACTTTGCTGATTCAATAACTGCAAAGTTCCAAACCTCCGTTGGTATCAACATCAGCACAAAAACTGTGCACCAGAAACTTCATGGTTTGTGTTTCCGTGGTCAAGCAGCTGTATGCAAGCCTTACATCACCAAGCGCAATACCAAGTGTCATATGGGGTGGTGTAAAACACTCCCCCACTGGACACTAGAACAGTGGAAATGTGTTCTGCGAAGTGATGAATCACACTTTTTCAACTGGCAGTTTGATGGATGAGTCTGGGTTTGGTGACGGCCAGGAAAACATTACTTGATTTACTGTATTGTGCCAACTGAAAATGAATAATGGTATGAAGTTATTTTTCTGGGGTTGGACTTGTCCCCTAAATACAGTCAAGGGAAATCTTGTTCCTTCAGCTTACCAAGACATTTAGGACAATTCTATGCTTCCAACCTCGTGGGAACGGTTTGGGGAAGGACGTGTTTTGTTCCAGCATGACTGTACCCCAGTGCATATAACAAGGTCCATAAAGGCATGGCTGGATGAGGTTGGTATCAAAGAACTTGACTGATCCGCACAGAGGCCCGACCTCAAACCCATCAAACGCCTCTGGGATGAACCAGCCATGCCCTCTCATCCAGCATCAATGTCTTCCCAAAAGAGTGGAAGCTGTTACAGCTGCAGAGGGGGGACAGACTCCGTATTAATGCCTATGGATTTAGAAAGGGATGTCATTAAAACTCCTGTAGGTGTAATGTGTAGGTGGCCCAATACCTTTTTTCATATAGTATATGTAGGAAAGGCTGATTACTCAGAAGTGGAGGGGTGAGGTAGAGGGAATCAATACAGCAGTATCACAATGTTTTGCGTGGTAGAATTGCATCGCCATAGCGACACCAAATAATATATTATTATCTGAAGTGCAAGTACAAACTGAACTTTTTAGTACTAGAATAATAAAATCAGTAACTTTTTTGGTCACCCTCCTTAGTCTACTTCCGTTTGAAAATTCTTCAATTGCCCAACGGGCTGCATAACTTTTTTTTTACACGAGCTGCACCGTTGAAATACATGCAATAGTACAATAGTTCACACATGTTTGCATTCAGTAAAATTGGACTAGACTGTAATAAAAGCAGTTTAATTTATCCTTTAGGAGAGGTTTTAAAAACAATGTTAGTTGGTCATTCTGCTTGACAATCGCACTTTGCAGCAGTAAAAATGACTGAAGTGAGAGGAACATACTGAGAACTTTATCTGACTACATATCACAGATATTAACAAAGTTTAACTCTGGGGACATAATTTGTAGCTGAAAAAAAGTTCATAAATCACAATATACATTGTTGTAAAATGGTTAAAATCACAATAATATTGTATGGTGGGGTCTCTGGTAATTCCCATCACTAGAAGTACTGGCTTCAACCATTAGAAATTACTCAAAAGACTACAGAGATGTTTTGATGTGTAGCTTGTTATTCACCTTATAATTCAAATGTTAGAAAACTAAAGCCCCAAAGGCATCGCTTGAGTCACAGGCAGATATCTTTGTTCTTTGTACTTGCGATAAAATAAATGGGTTTCAACAAATTTTGAATTCCAGTTAGTTGTGATACACAGCTCATGACCCTCCCCGCCCCTTACAGCTTTTGTTGAAAACCACATTCACGCATCAGTGAAATCTAAACACAGACATGATGCACATATTTTTGGATTCTTGTGTGATAGCATCGCCAATGTCTATTGCAAATGATTCCAAAACTTCACTTAAAAAAGTAGAAAAAGGCAACCTTTAAAGCCCTAGAGACCTGCCTGAAAATCATCACATTCACAAGTGTTACCCAATATCAAAGTAATAGTTGTCTGATACATGAAGAGGAATTCTCCAGTAGGATCAAATACTCAACAAAAATCCCTCTCTGAAGTGCTGTTTTTAGTTTGTATGATGATGCTGTATGAAGTGTTTCATTGATTGATTCCTTTTTTTTTTTTTTACACATAACAGATAGTAAAGACTAATACTGAAGCATCCAAAGTGAGTGGAAATAATTCCTTATTCCCAATAACTCTCCTGAATGACGTTCCTTTGAGTACCAAGAAGATCTCAGTCTCTTCTATCTGATCTTGCTCCAGGGCAACAGTATAACAACAGAAACTGCAACTGGCACCACAGAGTACAGAACAACAACAGTTACATGAACTACACTTAGGTAAATCTAAAATGTCTTATGTAAACAATCTCAAACAATTCCGTTTTTGATATGTGCTGTGACTAAGTTCTTAGATTTCTACACTCTGCTGTTGCCTTTGGCATTAGATTTGACATTGTGTTTGTTTGATATTTTCTATTGTGCAGCTAAAAGTAACAAGGAAAACTGTCACTGTTATTGCTCCTTTGAGGTGTCAGTCAAATCAGATACCACATAGGAAAATATGCTGCTGAATGAAAGTGTTCGGTTATTCTTAGGAAATCTCATACAGTGCTTTTAATATTAGTTAAATGAAATATTCCTACAACTCCACGTAAGCCCAGGACCCAGACCTTAGTTAATGATTATGAATTATGAATATGTTTGAATTTATTTTGCCTAAGTCTATTTACAGAAGAGCTTACTGCAAAAAGACAAGTGTAGAGATTTTTATTCCTGCTATAGCAAATTAAATGTGTAATTCAACGATTTAGATTTGCGCTCCTAAGAGATCTGGCAGACAGATGTGCTGCTTGCCACCAGGCAACCGCTTGGAGCTCCAAGCCACTGGGGGGCCCCAGAGGGCTTACAAACTTTAAAATACAGCAGTGGCAATGTGGAAAATTTAGTGTTTACACCATTTGCCTTACAAGCGAAAGGTCCCTTCGATTCCAGGCGGGGGCACAAGACCCTCTCACCATGGTGGGTTGCGTAAGGAAGGGCACCTGACATAAAACCTCTGCCAAATTACCAATGCAGATTAATCCACTGTGGCGACCCCTTGGGGAGAATACAAGGGAGCAGCCGAAGGAAGTGGTAATGTGGAAAGTTTGCAGTGACAGTAGGAGAGATCTAACTTCTCTATGGGAGCCCCACCTGACTCCACTCATGCCTTTTGAAAGTGGCATGCATGAATCTCTAAACAAATATGACAACAACGAAAGCCACTCAACACAAATGAAGAGGGTTATCCTTCGGAGAGTGAGAAAAGAAAGAAGAAAAAGATGAAGAGGAGGAACAGCAAGACAGCGGAAAGTGGAGATGATAAAAGCAACCAAATATATGGCCAAATAACTAACTTAATGCTGGTAGTCTAGCCTTAAACGCGGGGGAGAGACACTTGAATAAGGTAACTTCCACCAGCATCACAGTATTTATTTTGTTTACTTTGCCGTGAATGAGTCGAGTATAAGCTAATAGTTACAGTAGTAGCACTTTTATACTTTTAGATTAGTTAGAAATTTATAAAAATGCTGGTTAAGACTCATAAGACTCAAGAATCACCACCACTGGCAGACTCATGAAAAAGAGACTAAAATAAATTGTCAAAGTCAATACTATAGAGGTCAAAATACCCTGATCTTTAGGTCCTAGTGTTTGTTAAGTTCCAAAAACAGTGATCCCTATACTTGACATAATTTTGAGGTTTTCAGACTGGGTGTTGCACCCAGGAACAACATAAAAGAGTTTAAGGAAGGGTGAGACACACAAATTGAAGATACTTTATGGGTTAAAGGGATAATTGCATGACATAGTTTGGAAGGGAACAAGAAGTTAGTTGTTTTAGTTAGGCCTGACATGTTGGCTTTTTTGTCAAAACATTCAGCAGCTGCATAAGTACCTGTATCATAGTTATTAGAATATATTAAGGGACTTCAAAATATCTGACCACAATATTCCTCTTTCTGTCAAAGATCATAAATACAGTTCAAACCAGATGTTTACATACGCCATGTAAAAAGACACAAACATTTTGTTCCTCACTGTCTGAAATTAAATCAGACTAAACTTCTCCTGTTTTAAGTCAGTTAGGATGGAAAAAATGATTTCTATTTGCTAAATGCTGCAATAATGAGAGAGAGAATATTTTAGAGAGATTTTTATTAATTTCTTCGAATTCAAAAGTTTACATACATGATTATTATGTCTTTAAACAATGTGGGAAAGCCTAGATGATGATGACATGGCTTTGGAAGCTTCTGATAGGTTAACTGAAAACATCTGAGTTAATTGGAGGAACACCTGTGCATGTATTTTAAGTCCACACTCAAACACACTACTTCCTTGTTTGACATTAAAAGGTACCATGTTCATCTGTTCAAACAATTATCTGCAAGTATAAACAACATGGGAATGTCCAGCCATCATACCGCTCAGGAGGGAGATGGGTTCTGTGTCCCTGAGATGAACATATCTTGGTCCAAAACATGCGACTCAACCACAGAACCAAAGCTAAAGACCTTGTGAAGATGATGGCTGAAGCTGGTAAGAGTGTGTCATTATCCACAGTCAAACGAGTCCTGTACTGACATGGGCTAAAAGGCCACTCAGCCAGGAAGAGGACTTTACTCCAAAAGCAACATAAAAAAGTCAGATTACAGTTTACAAATGCACACAGGGACAAATAGCCTAATTTTTGGAGACATGTCCAATGGTCTGATGAAACTAAAGTGGAACTGTTTGGCTATAATGACCATCATTACATTTGGAGGAAGAAGGGGAAGCTTGTAAACCTGAGAACACCAGCCCAACTGTGAAGTATAGGGGTGGCAGCATCATGTTGTGAGGCTGTTTTGCTGCAGGAGGAACTGATGCACTTGATAAAATAGATAG